>CM050206.1:11281577-11361577 GCA_027475355.1 Coilia nasus | reverse complement strand
AGGGTTTTAGCCTGATGTACAGTTAAATATACCTGAAAATGTCTGAGCAGAAAGTTGATTGCTTGACTTTCTTGGGGTTAGTTTGTCATCATATGCAAAGTACATCTTGTACAATTCATGCATGCACTCCCTTATATGCCAGTGACAACCAAATGTAAATGGCCCGTTTGAGAAAGAGCCTTGCATTTTCAAAATGTTAGAAATGACCCATTCTTCCCCCTTTCCCTGTAAAACTGTGAAGCATGTAAGGGCACACATTTTCTGAATAATCTAAACACTATCCTAAAACCCATGACAATCTTTGTGATATAAAGTAAAAACTCCATTGGATGTGGCTTACCTGCCCCCTAAATCAAACTAAGGCCTGTGAGTTAGCTTATAATGGCTGGCAGGATGGTGGCAGTGGTTCAGAGGGTGCATGAGTAGTGCTTTGCATGATGATGGCACTGTTTCCCTAACCTATCGGAAGTGTCAGGTGTGGAGAAAGTGTCCCTGTGGTTTCTGCTCAGCAGGGGGCAGTGTCCTGCAGCTGTCCTATTTTCCCAGGCCCTTCCCTCTGTCCTAAGGCCATTGCAGACATCCCATCCCACAGCCTCAACCTGTTTTAGTCCCAATGCCCACTGTACCTTTTATAGCCCTTTCATACTGTATGTGTCACAAAATGGATGGACAAGGGATTTTCTCCTTCAGTGGTGACCTTTAACCTTTACTTTTCGCACACTTGTTCCAAATGTTCAAATACTTGTGGTGTTTGGAAAGGGCAGTGAATGTAACATGAGAAAGACCAAAGATTGGTTTGTCTTGATCACTTCTTTTCTTTTTTTTTAAGCCAGCACTGCATTTTACACATTGGTGGGGGTCTTCTGGAGGAGAGAATGGACAATATGTGTGAACAGAAAGATTTATTCCAGAAGAAATTTTAAAAGGGGATCACTGTGGTAAATGGGACCGCAAACTTTCCAAATAATTCAACTGTGAGCCAGTTCTTATTGTAGAGATTGTTTTTGATGACTGCAATTGTTTTTTATCGGTAACTTATTTACCTTGTCATATTATACATTTGTGACTCATAATGCCTGTTTAAAAACGGGGAAATGAAAAAAATAAATGTATCCCTTAACCCTTATTCTTGTTTTGAGACTTTTTAAATTGTGACTGTTAGAGACTGAGCCAAAAGGGCCAAATGGTGGAGAAAGTACTCTATTATTCTACTACTACTCTCTACTCACCTAGGGGGCCTCGTGCTTGTATGAGTCCGTGTGTGTAGGGGGTTGTGTGTGTCTGAAGCGCCCTGACTCCAGGAAACTTACTTAAGGCACTTGTATCTCCTTGTGTGTTATGTGTGTAGTGTGTTTACTCTGTGTTCCTCTACACCTCTGTTAGCTTATTATTTCTTCCTTTTGTAAGTCGCTTTGGATAAAAGCGTCTGCTAAGTGTAATGTAATGTAAAGAAAGAGGGACCGAGACAGTGACCGAGTAAATGGCTTAGCTGGTACCTCCTCAGTAGTCGGCTCCACAGAGGGCAGCAGCTGATGCAACTTTGTGGCATTCAAGACGTGATTCCCGCCATCCTTGGCTGATCTAATCTCTGTCCTGTCTTTGTGTTGCTGTGTGAGGTGGGAGTGAGGTGGAGGAGAGGGGTGGGTGTTGCGCCCGTCCGTCCGTACGCCGGCCGGCCTGTGGCAGCTAGCCGTGCGTGCCCACCGCCGCTGCTTTAATCAGTGGCGTTATTTTGCCTTGTGGTCTATCAACAGCAACCAGCAGCAACGCCGCTGTCTGCTACCCCCTCCGCCCCCCCTCCCTGGATGCTGAGGGCAGATAACCCTCTACACACACACACACACACACACACACACACACACACACACACACACACACACACACACTAATAGAGTTGTGGCCACCCGCCGTTCTCTGCTAGCCCTGTATGCCTGCCACCACGCCATCCTCCGTCTGTTTGTTTTGCTGAGTGTCCATTTCCTCTTCTCTTTTCCTCGCTTCCCCTTTCTCTCATGTCTGAAACAAGAAATCCTGAGTTAATGAATTTCTCCCACTTGATTTTTTTTTTGTATTGTTTGCAGTTCAACTTCTTGTTTTCCTTCTTTGGATGACCTAATTGGACAAATTTGATTCTTGGCCTCATTTGAAATGGGTTTTTTCCTGAGATCAGGTGAAATCAGATAATGCCCCTGGAAGTGAGAGTCATACGCAGCTGCTTTCTCCCAGCTCACATTCATCAAGACTAGACATAGCATCTACTGGCAGCAGAGAGCAGGCTAAGATCAAGCATGCACCATCCACACCTCCATGGCTAGTAGTAAGGACATTAGATCGGCTATGAAAGAGGATGGGGATATGTACACACATTTGCCACATCATACAAACTAGAAAAGCACTCAGAGAGCACAGACCTCCGCCAGGGCAGCTCAGATCGTTAAAATCTAATCATTTCTAAGTTAACCTGTTTTTGACCTACCCTGAAAATGTAATCACAATCCATCCATAACTTTTTGAGTTATGTTGCTAACAAACAAACAAACAAACAAACAAACGCAGATGAATAACCTCAGCTGGCGGAGGTAATGATAATGGAGGCACACATCATACAAAATTATAGAATATAGATTGCAGTAAACATCCAATTGTTTCTCTGCACAATAATCATTTTACTTGCTTTTCTTCATCTTGACAGAATCTAAACAGATTAGACTGGCTTAAGTAGCATACAGAATAAAACAGACACTGATTGTGAAGACCCTTCTCTTCCGAGACTGCTTTCCTTCCTAACAAAACTAATTTCTACTAACCATCTCTTTACATAGGTACCTTCGATGTTCTCTACCCATCTGTTAGCTATTATGTCCTCATTTTGTAAGTCGCTTTGGATAAAAGCGTCTGCTAAGTGTAATGTAATGTAATCTCTTAGCATTACCACCATCTCATGTCTTTGATTTCATTAAGTACACAGTAAGTACTTAATCAATAGAAATGAGGCTTACTTTGAGCTCTTTCAGTTTAAGGCCCTTTCCACTAGAGGTGTGAACCTTCACTCATCTCACGATTCGATTATGATTATTTAGCTAGCGATTCGATTCGATATCTCGATGCATAACGATGCATCATGGTTCTTCACATCAATTTTCTACCTTACTCTTTTATTTAATAAAATTTAACAGCCACCAATATTCATGGTATCGATTATATGATTAATTTCAACACGCCTACTTTACACCCACCATGAGTGTACCGTTCACTGGTAAAATGTAGGCAAGAGCATCTGCACAAGATAAACAATCGAAGAGTTGCTCACAAATTACTCACACACAGAGCCTAGCAGACAAGTTTCTATTTTTAGACCATCCAGTTGGTCAAGGTTCAAGGTATGAAATCAGCTTTACTTAAACAGACATTTGCCACTTTAAATGTTTCCTGTTCAAAACCAAACCGAAAAAATAATACATTCCCTCATCCCAGTATTTTCACCATTCCTCCCCCTCTCATTTGTTAAATGGAATTACATTGGTGAGTGTTACAACAAAAAATATTAATTGACACATTGTAAAGATCTTATCTAAATGAATGGTGTTCAAAATAAGCTTAGACCTGAAAACCAATTAATGTTGGTTACTGTTACTGTTTCAAAGTAGGGCAAATGTGTCCCCTGGGTGTGTCATTAATTGTGAAGGGATGAGGACTGCTGTCCGGCTTGTTCTCTGCTCGGAATTATTTCAGCATATCAGACACAGAGGGAGACGGCCAGCCTTTCACAAGGCCTGATAGGCTATCTTTACTGTCAAAACACAAGAATGAAGGAGGGAAAAAGACACAGATTAGCTTTCCTGACAGTTGGCTGTTTGAAGTGTGTGCCAAAGTGCATTGTGGGCCATTTTTGTTTTTTGGGTTAGCTTCTGGTGAGCAGAGAAGTTGTGCACAGGAAAAGGCGAGACTTTTTAGCCAATCAACTGATAATTGATGGCACTGTCAGTGAACCCCCCCAACGCACACACACTCACACCAACACCCCCTTACACACACACACACACACACACACACACACACACACACACACACACACACACATACACTCTCCATCCTGTGTGACACACTTACTTGACAAACTCAGCCAATGCACACCCACAATCCAGACAAAATACCCACTAGCAAATGACACACTAATATAGTTTACCTTAAAAGTAAGTACATTTCTTAACTTAAAAACTGCTTCATGTCTTTCAGAAACAGCCAGGTATAAAAAAAACTCTCCAGAAATGTACAAATGAAGTGGACAGAGTGAGGTCAGAAGTTGAGGAGACGCTGAAGGGTGGTCACTTGTGGATAACACAAGCCATGACCTGTTTTATCGCAGCCTGTGTTTGTATCAGGGCCTTATCAGACATACACACTATATATGCATTCTGCTTTCCACCTCTGATCCGCTTGTCTCAGGTCAGGAAGTTCCACCCTGGCCAGCTATTGTCCCCTCTGTAGCTGCATCACCACAATCACAATATAGGCAATGAGCTTCCAGCTATTTTAGTAAGGCATCGTATTCACTGACGTGGCCAACACTGAAACGACTTCATGTTGAGCAGTGCTACACATGCTATAAGTATGTACACATGGGACAGTTGCGAGTGTTTTGCGTACGTGCGTGCCTGTGATTGCCCATCATGCTCGGCTGTTGCTGCGTAGGGTGTTATGTGAGGTGAAGGGTACCATCTGAAGCTGCGATGTTGACTCACGTTCCCGAGCCAGAAATCATCCACTCTCGCTGCTGCACCCTGCGTTCGCACCACCCAGCCCCTTCCTGCAGTGATAACAGGGGTAAAAGACAGTGGAACAGGGGCAGGCTGCTGGTTGGTAGAGTTTGGGGGGTGGGGGTGAGGATGGGGGTGGGGGGGTGGGGGTCTGTGTGTGGGGTTTGCCAGCGCCTTGACTTGCTTTTCCACCTCCCGCCCCTCCCTGATGGCCTCTCTCTCAGGAAGCTCAGACTGTCTATTCAGCTCTCTGGCGATATTACAGCAGCCAAAACAGTAGACCACTTTTGCTGAGGTGTGCATAGGACATTGACACATCGTAACGTGAAAAATAGACCATCACAACTCTGTGTGCCTTACATGTGGATGGGTCACTGTTTGAAGTGGATTCACAGGTTAAAAACTACATGACAATGTTATATAATGTAAAGAATCTAGGGGTGGACAGTTGTGTCTGACATTTGTGAATGGCGACTGAGATTAAAAATGACCTGGGAGGAATTACAAGTCAACTGCCCCCCTATGACCAAAGGCCCAGGTGGAAATGCAGTACTGCACTGGAACAAAGAGGGGTAGAATAGCCCGGGCAGGAAAGATCTTGTTTTCTGCGCCGTGGCTGAGCAGGAAACGGAGCCATTCACAAAGCAATATACTCCCATCCTGAAGTGGGGGAGTGAGGGCCGTTAAGAGCCAGCGGAGAGTGGAGGCGGGAGAAGTGGGACAAGGCTGCAGAAATAAAAACTAATACTAATTACGCCGTTTCCATTTTAAATGCACCCAGTGTTTATTTTTGCTTTGCCTGCCCCCCTCTTTCATGTCTGATAGCAGGAGATTTTTGTCTCTTCTCTGTTCCAGCTGAAAAGGATGTGACTATCACTGATTGTCCACCATGAAAGTGTATTTTTTATTTATCCTTTCTGATTGAGCTATTCCTTGTTTTTGTCAGTTATTTGCGATATTAATTGTGTGCACTCTTGTACCAAACCCAAACTCTTGCGTGTTTATGCTAGACACAGGAAGATAAAGCCTAGCACCCCTCCCTCCCTCCAGCAGCTCTGGGTCCTCTTAAAGTCCTCATTGGATTTTAGTGCAGGGCCTGTGTTTTGAGCATTAAAAAGCTGAGAGTCTCCTAATGAAATTAAGACATAAATTAACTGTGTGGTATTCCGATCACAGTTACGTTTTAGGATCAAATCTCCCTTTCATTTATTATTTGAGGTTTAAAATGCTATTAATGTCCATTTTGAGGCCAGCACAAGGGGCACACATGATGTGAAATGTTTATATAATGTGTTTATAGGCAGATACAAATTAATTTAAAGAAAATATGGCGTTAACAAGCCACTGTCTCAGTTCCATCTACTGAATTTTATGTATTCCTGAAGCCATCTTCTCTTGTCTCAGTTCCCTCAAAGTCCTTCCTCAATATTCCTCAGTGAGACTGACATGAATAATCATGTTTTAGTAAACATCGTACTCTAAATATTTCTCTCTCAGGGTCTGTCTCAGACACTGATAATAGCCTGCAAAGAGCACTGGCATCTTTTTTTTGGTCTCAAGTTTACCAAAGTGTAAGCCTGCATACGTATACTATGGAGGTGATACAGAAAGCAAGTCACCTGTGTTTGTTAACTCAAAGTATGCATTTGTGCCTTTCTTTTGCTAAGTGAATGAAACCATAAGACTCTTGTTTGGAAGTTTTGCACCTCCAAGTTAAGTTACCTCAATTAGTCACTATATGGAAATAGCCCCAAACCAGCACTCTGTGGATGTCCTGAAAAGTGATTTTATCCAAATATGGCCTACAGTAAACCAACTTGACATATCACATCAAATGTGTCTGCTGTGATTAGTCATCATGTATTTTACATTACAACCTCTACAAAAACATCACATAAAATGCAGAGTAACCCTAACTGGGTTTAAATGGTATTGTGGATTTTGAGATTAAGGTCATTTTAATTTGAGAAACACAGAAAAAGCACTGCAAAAATGATTCATTTGTGAGTCACGTAGTTTCTCGAGCAATAACCAATGCTTCATAGAAACTCACTTGTGTTTAGTTAACCATTAGTCAGTCTTGCATTGTGGCAAATGCCAGTAAGGTCAAGTACACACTATTTATATCATTAAGCCTGATCTGCAATGAGTCATGTGATAGTTACTTATCATTGATTTACCGGACAATGGATGAAAGAGCGGGGGGCACAACAAACCAGCTGAACACCCAAATCAGAAAAAGGTATGTTACCCACCTATTGTCTGCCACTGCTGTGGCATTTTCACTGTTTACAAATCTCTTCCTTCAATGAGGACCTCAGAAGAATACAACACTTGAAACATTACAGAAAGTGAGAAACTAACATGTCATAGCCTTATTCTGGGCAGTGTATTTAAATCTAAATAAATGAGACGAGTTGTCAAATGTTTAGTCCTGCAACATCATTTGGAGGAAGTAATCTGAATAGTCTTCTCCTCTTCATCTTCCTCTATCGCATGTGGAAAGTAGGCAGACATCATTTCGGTATTTTATTACTTTCTAAAACACAAGCCATTGTTCTGACGAGGATAAAAATATTATGTTGACAGAATCACTGGGTGTTTCCAGTCCAGAGGTCTTCGGAGCGCTGAGGCCATGTCTTGTGGTTCAGGAGAAAACAAAAGGAGGGAGATTAACCGAGTCGAGAGAGCGCGTGTGTCAGGGCTGCACTGTCTCTTCAGCAGGAAGCTGCTGAGCAAAGCTGGCTGTGTGTCACAGACCCTCACCTTTAAACCGGTCTATTTATATACTACCGTCAAAAGGCATTTCTGCTCAATTCATCCCCTGGGAAACTACTGTTTCGCCTCAATCTACCCCACCAATCCAGAAAAAAAGTCAAAGTTTGGAATTAGGCTCCCGTGTATTTGTGGAGAGAGATATAATGTTTGATAAGATATATATATTTGATATAATGTGTACCGAAGGACTTAAATTGAACAAAGTAAATTGGGAGGAGGACTCTTGAGAGGATATTAACGACAGTTATCCTGTATGGCGCACGAGGTGGAATTGGAGGCGTGTGCGCCACTGTCGCCCTCAGAGCGCGCAGGAAGGGAGGGCAATCTTGTCCGGTCACAAATAAGACCTGGCGGCTTGTGCGAAACGGATAGGAGCCCTCAGTCTCTATTGGAGACTGCCAACGGAGAATAACGAATGGCTTGACATGGAGGTGGCTTCAATGGATCGTTGGAATGAAGGCAAAATTTGTGTTATGGAGAACTACCGGACCCAGGAGAGACATGGATCTTAAGGGGTGCGAGCCAGTTGTTTGTTATGGATCAAAGGACGAGAGGTGATTGGATACCTGTAATACACCTGTTACCTTTTACGGACGTAAGGGATGTTACACTACAGGACATGCGCGACCGAGTCAGTTTACATCAACAAATGAATGATGTAAAGAAGAAAGGTAGCCAGCGCATTGAAAAATATTTTTAGAATATTTAATATTCTGACCAATTAGCTTTCATTTTCAATTTTCTGTTATCATGTACAAATCCTCGATAATACAAAAATGTCGCAAAACATACATAGAATACCCTATTTGCAAATAAACTGTACAGCTTTAAACTTGAGTTTATACATAATTTTTTTTTCATTACAGTTGATCATTGATAGGTTACAAGACCGTCACCCATCGACAGCAGGATATGGACGTGGGGAGTATCAGTGCCATCTCAAAATGCCAGCAGGTGTCCAGCGCTGTGAAGTTACACCAATGACGTTGTCTCCGTGGCATAGGCGGGCACTGCTCGTCTTGCTGTCGGTGTGCACATACACATCACTGTTGGTCCAGGGATGCGGGCCTGGCCGGGGGTATGGCGTCCGTCCCACTCCACGCAGACTAGCTCCTCTGAAGTACAAGCAGTATGTACCCCAAATCTCCGAGAATAACCTCGGTGCAAGCGGTCGACCAGAGGGCAAGATTACTCGCGACTCAGAACGCTTCAACGAGCTGATGTGCAACTACAACATTCACATCGACTTCAAAGACGAAGAACACACTCAAGCTGACCGCTTTATGACAAAGGTGAGGAACTCAGGCATGTAAGATTTTGCACTGCGGTCAGTATGTGTGATTAAAAGTGACCGCCTCATCACAGCTGTAACCATGCCTTGTGTGCAATCTTGAGTACTACCAGAATATTCCACTGACCCAATTTGTTACCAAACAAATAGACACAGGTTGTGTGCCAGTATGCTCTTTGGACGTCTTATCTCCATGATCATAATGTACAGTCATACATTTAGTTACCTTTGTAATCGTTAACCAACTGTCTGTGGCTGAACAGTGAAACAATCACCAGGTTCGCTTCCCTGGTCTCTACATACCTTGAGGGCAGCATTGCAGGTGAGCCATAAGTCATACAGTGGCAGCTGCATTAAGCTACAATATGACTGAATGGCAATCAAACCTACACTAATTTGCTCATTACTCAATAAAACACACACTCTTAGGGTCATGGTCAGGTTATCCATGCCAGAGCTGCTTTTGACAAGTTTTCCGGGAGTTTTCCGGGCGATGTTTTGAGGTAGACTGAGGATCATGCTTGTCCTGTGTCATTGTGAGATATGTTACTGAGGTACCATCCCACTCCAAGTTCCTTAGCTAACTAGGTGCATCTCTTCAGCAAAATCTCTCAACCAACCAAATGGAACTTCATCCATAAATCATAACTGTTAAGTGTGTTTGACTGCTGGAAGAAAATCAGGAAACCCAGTGATTTGTCTGAGATGGAAACAATACACACATTGTTATGGCTCTAAAAGATCACCAAAAGGCCTGTCTCAGTTGGCTTCTATTTGTCTCAAACAAGCACGATAGAAATGATGGGGAGCTGCATTTTGAACTAGTGTATCTGAAGTATCTGTTAGTCAAGTGTCTACCAAAAGATTAAAGAAGGCTAGATAAAAAGGACCCTTGTGTCTGGTTTGGTTTTTAGAGTCTCTCAAACATGTGAAGCGAGAGACTGTACATGGCGCAGTGCCACTGCAGACCTGCACTCTGATGCTGTTTGCCGAGACTGCCAGTCATAACAGCCAGGCCGAACACTGAACTGTGGTTGGGCTTCTGGGATCCCAGTAATAGTAAATAAAGAGGTCTTATCATGGGCTCCCCTATACACTGTGTTCCCACGGGAAGTCTAATCTATGCTGGCTTTCTGAATGATTGTACGTGATGTGTGTTTATGATTATGTGCCAGTGCCCTCCTGATGCCTGGGTTTAGCATGTGTGTATGTATGCATGTGCCCTCTCCTTGACCAGGCTTGAAAGCCAGCCTTTGTGCATCGTTAGGGGAGGCTTTGCGGGGTTGCCTGTGCAAAAATTCTCTTCTGCTGAAGTAATGGCCACCGTTGGAAAGGCCTCTATTGTGGTTCCGACAATGAAACGCCTCTGTCAAACAGCGGCGCAGGAGGGAAAATGTCCCTAGTTTGTTTTCTGTTCCTCTCTCTTTCTCACCCTTGCTGTCACATTCCCAAGTGCATGCCCATACATTCCACCCTACTGCCCTCTCACACAGGCAAAGAGACTCAGCCTCTCTCTCTCTCTCTCTCTCTCTCTCTCTCTCTCTCTCTCTCGGCTCTCTTGGTTTCTTCATGACCTCCTGCTGTCTCTGTCCAACAGACACACTCCCTCTCTTTCTTAAATACAGACACACACATACTGTGGAACGGCACACCTCCCTGGTACCTTGGATATAAACAGACTCCTGGTACCTTGAATATAAACTTAACATGTTAGGGTAGCACATTGCCATTACACCACCCACAACTAGAACCAACTCCCAAAGGAAAACCAGACATGCTCTCACTTTATCCACTCTTGCATTGTTTTTGATGTGTAAAATTATACTCATTAAACTGCACTGCTGTCCACCCTTTTCGTGTCATTTTAGACAATGGTGTAAATTTGACTCTCTCTTTGTCATGGCTGCATCAAATATTTTTTTTACCTCATCTTCATAGTTTTTCTAATGGCTTTAATCCACTGTGGTTATGCACAGATTTTAGAATTAGCACAGTGCACAGTGCAGGCTTTGGAATGGACTTTATAAGAGCATGGCACCAGTAGTTTGCACTTGGATTCTTAACTAGGTGACCTCCTTTAGTGTAAATACAGTCAAGTTAATGAATTGCCTAATCTGTGCTCAGCCAGAGATCACATAGAATTAAAAATGTCTTAACAACTGAACAATCCTTAAATTAATTGTAATAAGAAACTAAATACATGTAATAACTAAGCATTTTTTGAATGTTATACATAACATAACATAAAAATCTTGTATTATATTTGATTCATGTTGTTTCTTAATTTCAGATCCCTAAGCACAATGTAACTCATGTGCACAGAGTGACCCAAGGGGTGTTAGCGGAGTCTGAAAAAATTTAACTCACCCAATGGCAATAAGGGGAATTGACCTTGATAATTCTCTCTCCCTGCAGGGATGGCCAAGGAATGCTGGAATCTGGTTACAGTAGCGTTTTCTCTGATTGTTTGAGGGAAGGGGGGTGGTGGAGATGGCCTTTATGAAGGCTGACTGTACAGGAGAGAATTTTCGTGATGTCAACCAAAGACGGGCAAAACGACAACGAACTGATTTAGAATCCTGTTGTGTAGTCTTGGTGGCATTTGGGCTGGCATTTGTCACCAAATGAACAAACTCAAAAGTGAAAAAGGAAGAGAACTGAAGGAGCTCTCTCAGAACTGTAAATGAATAACAGAGGATGTCTCCACTTCAGTCGGTTGAGATGGTGACAGCCTGTTGATTGGACGGAATTTACAACATGAGAAAAGTAATGGGGTATGACAAAGAGCTTAAGATGGTGCTTCCCTAAAGTGGACGATTAACCTCTCTGTGGACTTTTACATGCATTAACACGAAACAGCACTGTGTGTTGAATAAGTAGCATTATATATTAATAGGCCTGGGTTTTAAAAAAGTGACTTATCGATACAAATTCAAAATTAAATTAAAATTAAAATCGCTATTAAAATGTATGAATCGATACTTTATTAATAGGGGTATGCTGGTGTCATTATATATATATAAACATTGGCTCGCTATACATTGGAGAGCGGAGGTTTATTCTCCACTCAGTCATTTCATAAACAAGCAAAACTGGCATTGATACTAAGAAATAAAAATAAATTAAATGTCAATATTGTATTGAATCGCATCGGATCGAGAATCGTAATACATCGTAATACATCGTGACCTTGTGTATCAGAATAATATCGATTCAGGAAATCCATATCGATACCCAGCCCTATATATAAAATAAGCCCATTATATTCATATTCAATAGCTATAAAGCAACAATATCTTCTCTGTCCCCCACATCTCATCCTGTGTTGCAGCGCTGTAAGGACTGCCTGGATAGGCTGGCTATAGCTGTGATGTTGCAGTGGCCAAGGACCAGACTGCGGGTCACAGAGGCCTGGGACGAGGATGGAAACCATCCCCCGGACTCTCTGCACTACGAGGGCCGAGCCGTGGACATCACCACGTCAGACCGCAACACCTCCAAGTACGGCATGCTGGCCCTGCTGGCTGTGGAAGCCGGCTTTGACTGGGTCCATTATGAATCCAAGCACCACGTGCACTGCTCTGTGAAAGCTGGTAAGAGCAGTTACGGTATACAGTATACAAGAACACTTAGATTCATTGTCGGAAGTCATGCTGATTTCTGTTTGCCTGGCAGTCAGTATATTAAAATTATCTGTTTTCGTGTAATGCATACAAACAAGTGGATATCCCAGGCCTCAGACGGTAAAACCCCTGCCATGTATTTCTTTTGATCTGCCTCACTGATTTGTGTACTCATTAGGATAAGCTGGTTCAGCAAATGGTTAGATCAGATATGTGAGAGGGTTTTTTACCAGGATCGTTACCTCTGTGCATACACCTAACATAACTAGATCCTGCCATGAGTTTCATTTTGTCCCACTACATGGGGAGATATTCCTGATATCTGTTCTTGTCGCCCCCCCTTCCCCAGATCACTCTGTAGCTCTTGAGAGAGGTGGCTGTTTTCCAGGGTTGGGACAGGTGACTTTGGAGAGTGGAGAGAAGATACCTATGTTTCTACTGAAGCCTGGAGACAAAGTCCTCTCCCAGACGCAGTCAGGACAGACCGTTTTCAGCCGGTTCCTTCTCTTTATACATAAAGACTGTGGGAGCAGGTCTGTGTTCTTAGTGCTGGGCACGGAGGATGGACACAGACTTGCAATAACACCCAATCACCTGCTATTTCGTTCTTCCCACTTTGAAGCCGATCACAGCAAGTACCAAGCTTACTTTGCCAACAGAGTGCAGAAGGGAGACTACGTCCTTGTCCATGGATCAGGAAGGGGAGTCAGACCGTCCAAGGTGACATCCGTTACACTGGAAGAGAGAACGGGAGTCTACGCCCCACTGACTGAAGAGGGCACTCTTTTCGTGGATGGAGTGCTAGCGTCCAGCTATGCCTCTGTGGAGGACCATGGACTCGCACACTGGGCTTTTGGCTTACTTCGCTTCCTCCACTCTCTGTCACAGTGGACCCAGAGGGTCGAGGTGGCCAAGGCCAACCAAACTGAGGCACACATTTGCAATGACACAAAACAAAAATGCCAAATGTGGGGGGATACGACAATAAGAGCCAAAGGTGTAGGTTGGGATCACAATAACTATTGCCAACAAAACACAGCTTTGCTTGTAGACAGTTATTGGAAGACCTGCAACATAGATAGGCACAAACAGGGTAATGTTCATTGGTATGCTAGACTGCTGCACACCATCGGGCGACTATTACTGGACTCTGAAATATTTTACTAATAAAACAACTTAATGTTGCTTCAACTGTGCTTAAAACATGTATTTATCAACAACCTAACACTGCTAATTTGAAAACTGATAAGGGAAACTGACATTTTTTGGATGTGTATGTGCAGAAGTATTGTTTCATAACAAGGGGTGCACATAGCTGGTGCACATGCATGCTAAAATAAATTATGTGCATCAGAAAAAATGTTATAATAAGCGCCTTTGTGTGTACTTACAATTTTTGGAACATGTTTACTCCATAGATCTTTGGTAAGATAGCAATCATGATAAGAGTGTTAATTACATGTTTCTAGTTGCAAGGTTTTGTCATTGGCATTCTGTTGTTGCCATATGATCTTTTAAACCTTTAAAACTTGCTGAACTGTACCAAGCATGTGCATCTTTATACAACAACATCAAAAAACATGTGCACCCCTGTTCATAACATTCCTTACACATAGGCTATGGACTGTCAGGCGTCCAGCTAAAAGTAGCCTACCTTTTAGTGACAGACAGACCTGCGTGCCTAATCATGTTCTAAAGAGTAGCTAGGCTAGCTAATGAAAATGCCATTTTAACCTTCATGGTATGAGAAAATATTTTATACAACCATCAAAATCTTTATTTTTGTACTTTTGGATAAATTTATCTGCTTATTATAATTATTTACCATATTATGTGTCAAGATATTTGCTTTGTAAAATTACAGTCATAACTATTATTTAATTTTGTAAAAAAAGACATAATATAAAAAAGTTACAACCAAATATCTAATAATTAATGTTTGCTTTACAGATGTCTTTACAGCTTTCTTCTAGATAATGATATTTCCTCATGAGCTTCTTCTTTTCGATCTATACAAATGGCCATCCGTAGAAATTTAGGCTGACATACACACAAATTTCAGACACATGCAAAGCAGCCTATCAGCTGGGGTTGGATCTTCTAAGATCATTTGAACGAATATCTTTTGTTTGGAAAATAGATCTATTTGGAAACATAAATCACGTAACACTTGTCTTGTTCGCCTGAGTTTGATGATGGTAAAATTTGTTAGCGTCGTGGTTGATGGTTCATAGTTGTTGCTGCCTCTTTCAAAGATTTTTTTTATTTTGTTTGAATAAACGGAATCGGGAGTCTGACACCTCCTCGTGGACAACAACTACAACAGCACCTCTTCAGCATGTAATATTGATTCATGGTGACAGTATTGTAGTAGCAACAGGGTAGGCCTATGTTGCAGTGTTGACGTAGTCTATAGGCGGTGTCGAGCACACAATTAAGAAAACAATTGTCAAAAGGTGTATTTCCATGTAAAAATCAATCAATTTTCACGTAAAAATCTCTAAAAAGTGTTGCCTTTATGCCTCATTTTATTCCTCCCTAAAAAATGGTGCGTGTCAATAGTCTATGCCTCTGATAAACCTTCCTTACTTTTACCAAATCACAGAGAGAAAACTTGTGAAAGTTCATTCTTCATATGTAATGAAGTAAATGTAATGCACTGTGGCATTTAAAGCCTTTTGATGATGTACACACGTTCACTGTTAGTCAAATGTGCTATTCGTCAACATCATCTTTTAAGTTTATTTTAATTCTTACAAATAAAAAATAACTTCAAATGATTTTTGGTCTTTTGGGTACATTGCGCCTATAAACCATTGGAGGAATTACATGGGAGAACAAATGAAAATGCTTTTTATTGTCCTCTGTCCTATTGAGGACAGCTGTGTAGGTATTCAAGAGGATTATCCTGGAGATCGAGGGGGCAGATGGGCAAGCATTCTCTGAGGAGAAGTGTCGTCACGGTGATCCTACAAGATCAACCCAATGGAAAACAGAAGCAGCTACAGAACCGCCCATCTATTATCACAAATGGACCAATCAAATCCAAATAAAATGTAGAAGCGATGGTACACATGGGTCCCAAACCTTGCTGTTGGCTAATCCTGGGGAAAGCTGTAACTAATCCTGTCAGTGGGACTGGACTCAGTGGGTCACCTAGTCTATAGCATTCCAACTACTTCTCCAATTTCTTTGAGTGAACTGGTATACATTCAAATGGTTTCTGGAACGTTTACAAAAAAAAAATAGAAATAAAAAATAACCTACACATAGGTTATTTAGGTAACTTCCACATAGTGACTTAATTCAATACTTTGGCTGCACGTCATTGGTACTTGGTGCTTAACACAGGGATTCCTGTGCGCAGGGATTTTTTTGATTTTAAGGTTGCATTAACTTCCTCTTATGTTCTTCTACAGGCTACTAACAGGAACCTGCATTTTTACATCATAGGCTTTAAAATATTTCTTAAATATGGCTATATGTAAGGTCACACTCCTAACTTGTGGTCTCGCTCAAATAGCATCAGTAGGCAACTTAAACACAGATCAACAATGGGCCTGCTGTTGGCTTGGATTGAAGTAGCACAGTGTTTCTGTTGGTATTTGCATATGCCCAACAACACCAACCATAGGCCTAAATTATGCCCTCTTTAGTTGGTGCTGGGCTATGATTTTGTTTACACAAAAATCAAACAACACATGGAACAACAACACAACACAAATTCAGCACATAGAAAAAGTTGTTTTATAGGCTATAGTTTAATACCATAAGGTATACCATTATTTTGGTACGACTGTTGGTTGTATTTAATTTCAATTTCAATTTCACAATACAATACAGGATCAAGATAGCTCTATGGCTGTGTATCAATAGTGTAGGCTACAAAACGTAAAGGCCTACAAATATAGGCCTTTGTGTGTCCTTAAAATCCTGTGCTCGCTGTCGGCCCCTTCTGTTTATAAGGCATAGGCCTAAGAGCATCATCGAACAGCATCCTCTCGTGTTAAAGATAAATGTTTCCTGGGATAATGTACTTTCAACGAGGTCATTCCAAATGTATTAGTTGACCGTTATCCTATATAAATGTCGTTTTTTGTTTTGTTTTTATGCAAAATGCTATGTTGGACCTGGTGGATTTTTAACAGATTATGGTCAAAATCTAAGAAGAAAGCAACGTGCACTAATCGATTTATAATTAAGAAGTTCAGTTCTGTATTTCACTAAAAATATATTTATAGAATAATACTTCCTTTATTTATTCCAAAAGGTTGTTCCATTGGTGTTAACTGACAGCGACTGTGGCGGTGCCACACTACACTGTCCCTCTTGTGGATGTGTTGTTGAATAAAGTCAAAGTGGTGGTGACTGGACTAGGACAGTGGAAGAAGTTCTAATGGCAGATGGTAAACATCTACCGTTGTACCCCCGAAAATGACACAAGGTGGTGACATTACACGTGTTATAATCACTGGGTGACAATGTTCGTGGTACATGTATCAGTTTCATAAAACTTGATGCAACCTCCAGTATTCAGCTGGCACGAGCGCAAACGTTAGAAAAAGATCAGTAATATTTTATATCGCGAGGATAGCTTGCTAGTAAAGAGAATTGGTTGACTCGGCCAGTTTGGCCAGACGACGTTATCTTTTAATCTGATTTCCCAGCAAGACTTGCTGGAGAGATATTCATGTCACCAAACCTATACCTGAAATCTAGATTTCCCCATATGATGACCAGGATCAACTCCAGCGGAAACTGCTGTCCTATTTTAATAGCTAGCTAACGTTAGCCACTCACCCGTCGAACCAACGTACTAACGTTAGCTAGCTACTTCCCCCATCTGCAACCGGTTAGCTATCCAAGCTAGCTACGTGAAATGAGACTATTACAAGCGATCAATGTCTGGATTGCTCTGATGTATGAGGACAGAAGCATCGCACTGTAAGGTAAGTAAGTATTATACAATGTAATTATCGCTTTTTACAAAGAATCCGTACATAGCTCGGCACAAGGTCTTTACAAAGTAAATATCACTCCATCCAGCTAGCTAGCCCATAGAACGAACACAACGGGTTAATTTGGTTTTTGCAAGTCGCCATCCTTACTTGCAAAATTGCTAACCTGTTAAGAATTGTTCGGTGGAAAACTTTTGTAAATAACGTATGCTTACTAGTTACATTGGAGGACTGACTGAACGTCACCTCCATTCTTGCATGTTGTACGTTGGAAGTAATGCACAAATGCAGTCTGTTGATACGTTCCCTTGCTACCTCTGAGAGCTGTTTTTGAAGCTAGTTTTGCTACATATAAATTCAGTTTCATTGTAGATTATGGGGCATGTGTTTGGTAGTAAAAATCCTTTAAATATAGTGAAGTAATTTGAGTTTAAAACAATATTGTTAAGGCCATGGGTATTTCTTGTATGTGTTGTTCCAAACCATAAGCGAACAAGCCGAGTTCAATTCGCCCTAACAGTAGAAACAGCCATTAGAGAGATTGGAGTTTTGGTTGCTTACAAGGTCCTTTAGCTGGCCGGATTTATTGGCAGTGTTGTCATTGTTTCAGCTCTATACAAGTTATACCTACATGGGTTGGTCATGTTTTACAAGTAGTAAATAAAGATTTGAATGCCCTGTCACACAATTAATAATGCAAATCATAACACAGTAGCGGTTGTTATTACAAATGGAGTTTGGCATCCAGCTAGCCATCAATGGCAGGATAGTCAAAACTCCATAAGAGTCGAGGTGGCTAACTTTGCCGCGAGATGTGGTGTAGTTTGATATTGCCCATCACCATTTTCCCAGTAAATGGTTCGTTACACGAAAATAATCACTTGTGAATCACTAAATCGGCGATACAAAGGCATATTTTAGGGGGTCAGTGTTGAAAGTTCCGAAAATATCGATACAGGGCTCCCAGCTAGCATCTGGGTTGGATGGTTAGCTAGCTTGATTTTAGTCTGGTATCGGTGGTGGTTGGTACTTTCTCCAACATTATAAACAAGTGACCTAGATAACACAAAATATTCGTGACTGTGTATTCATTGTGTTATCATATGTAAAAATGAGACAACGACGCTTTCAACCTCAGTGTTTTTGCAGGGTTACGTCCGATGGCCTCCGTAAGGGTGGAGAGCCAACGAGCACTTATAATTCTGTCAATAAATTTGCTAAACGTAACGCTAGCTGAAGTTAGCGAGCTAGTTTATAATTGTACTTGATTGCGTCGTTTACTTGCTCGTGATCTTTGCCAACAAGTAATCTCTCCGAAGGATGGATAAACTGACATAGTCGACATGGCAAAGGCGGTTGTTTTGGTGTTTTACCAAGCTCTCACTATATGCATTATCGAACAGAATTAAATCTTTTAAAAGCACGACACAAGTAACACCTAGGCCAATCTATTCGCGTTGCAAGGCCTTATCAAACTGGTTTGTCCGCGAAATTTCCTGGTGTGTTGGGTCCTCGCGACGGAGATAAATCTGGGTTGAGATTCGACATGTATTGGTGGACTTGAGCATCTAGTACACTGAAGATTTTGCTTGTATTTTGTATTGAAACTCAGCGATAACTGTTAAAGTTGTGTGGAATAGTAGGGCTGAATTTTGCAATTGCGTCTCTGGTCGACGTCGTCGTCTTATTATTACTGCAATGACTTGTTACTGTATAATGATGAACAAGATGGCTCGTTAATTAGGTTGTAATGGCTACCCCTCTTCCCCCTGTTATACCAATCCCCAACATTGTTTTGAACGCATTTAGTCGGCCATCCAAATATACACACCTTGTTAAACACGATATTGTTGCTTTACTAATGTAGAAGAAGTAAGTTTTCCTTCATAAGGCATTAGTCTCGTGGTCTTTGTTTATTCATTTTTCGATCAAATAAAAATGAGCAAATGCATTATTCTGTAATGGTTTCATGATCGTCCTAGCCTGCTACACAGCCGGATAACGAGTAATGATAATGCGAGGAACTAAATATTTTACTAATTGACAATGTTTATGTTTAATGTTCATACAGTACCGAAACCACAGGTGCATGAAATGTGAATGTTAATGGAACACACTCGCTTGTGAAATGACAGGTTACATTGTTATTGTTGGCTCTCCATTTTAACTTAGTGGGCGACATTTCCAAACATTTCGGCAGTCCAATATACAATCCCCTTCTTAAAAACTTAAAACATTGTGTTCTTTTGTCATGAAGACTTCTTAACGTTGGGAAAGTTGACGAAGTATAAAACATATTCAAGAAACCCCCTGTCTGTTTTGCAAGAGGTATTATGGATGGCAGGTTAGTGGGGTTTCTTGCTGTTCCTCCTGATAAACGACACAGCTTTGGTCAACTTAGGGCAGGCAAATTGTCCTCGAGGGCGAAGCAGGTGTCGCGTTCGGTTGGCTCAAGCCTGTGAATTAATAACCAAATATGCCACTGAATAAGTCGACGACATTCTAGCTTTGCGGTTATAAAAATAATCATTTTTAAAAATACGTTGTAATATGGACTAATCTTATTTTTTTTAATTGTGTGTATTTCAATAATAGTGAATCTTCTTCAAATAAAAATGGGACTGAAAATCCTCATCTGTAAGGGTATGCGGAACTATAGCTTTCGCTAATGTTTCTACACGGTAATGTCATTGCTGTCACAGGAAGTGTTGCACACGGAAGTTACATTTTCTTTGTGTATCTCGCTTTAGGGTTGTTTTATTTAAAGTAAACATAATTTCGGTTCCGATATCATTTACAGTGATTCGGAAATGACCCGCATTGGTCAAAAGGATACAACGCAAACATGCAACTAAAACGCATTCGCTAGAATACTTTTAATTCGGCAGACTAGCAGCCGATTAGCTATTTATGCAGAGTTTGTTGGCTAACCCCGGTTAGCAAGCTCTACATTAGCCAGTGATAGCAAGGTTGCGCGGCCAAGTGGTTGAAGACGCACGAAAGCGAATCAAGCTTGTTTTATGTTTAATCCGCATGTAATTCACACCCAGGAATACTCTCAGTAATTGGCACGGTGCAATTCATGGAGGAATGCACTTTGTGATGGTCTGTAGCTGTATTCTTCTGTTACTTTTCTGAGTTTTCCCACTGTCGGAATTTGCTCAGTTATTCATGCAAATACTGGTTCAGTGTCTATTTGTAATGTGTGTCTTGTAGTGTTATTCCATTATATCACACTGTGTGTTTAACCTTTGGATGTGTTTTCATATAACCATAAACCTTAGTCAAAATGGTTTACGCGTGGACACTTAAGCCGTGGAGCATGCCCCATGCCTTTGGTGTCAGTAAACACAATAGGCGACTCAGATCAAGTAAAGCGCATTTGGGCTTTAAAGCCTTTGTCTTTGCTTGATACGTGTAAAACTTAATGTAGCTGTTGCTGCATGTTTGGTTGTTGATATGGTTTCCGTTGCGTCTTTGCCTGCACATTTCGTCCAGTTCCCCAGCGCTAACGCCCTATTGCTTGCGCGGTTGAATATCCTACATTGTGTGCTAAGTTGGTATGTGTTTGTATGTGTTCCAGATCTCTGTGAAGGAGATCATCTTCCGGAGAAGGTATGGACGAGCAGAAATCAAACTGCGAAGAGAATGATTCTGAAACGGCAGGTATGTGAAGAGTTCAATAAGTAAAACAGTACATTTACATTGACTTTTGGATAGACCCTTTTTTTGCCTGTAAAACCCAGTAAACAACAAACTGCAGTTTTGTTATGCACATGCATAGCCGTGCCATAATGCAGTTGTTTTGGAATATGTTGGTAAATGGGTTGGCCTCCCCCTTGTAAAGCATCTGTAAGATGTGAACAGTGGTGGGTGTGTAGCTCCTTGATGAATTTTGTTCGTGTCCAGAGGATGCTTACACTCTTGCCTGCTTGCCTGTTATCAGCAAGTTCCATAATGTTATCTAATATTTAGGGGTCTAAATACAACGCGCTTGTAAAGCATGTTATGATGTATATTACTTGTTTTCTCTTTGCTATATGTGCGTATTTACAGTATATGTATTATTTAACTCATCTGTGTGTGCTAATATTAGTTGGTGTGACTCTTAGATGAATTATATTTGTGTCCAAAGGATGTTTATACTATCTACTGCTTGGCTATTGTAAGCAAGTTCCATACTTTTGTCTATATGGGAGCTAACACAAGATGCTTTAACGCATGTTGCTTTATTACCTCCGCCAGTGGAGGTTATGTAATCTTCGGCATTTGTTTATTAGTTTGTTTGTTTGTTAGTTAGCAACATAACTCAAAAAGTTCTGGATGGATTTTGATGAAATTTTCAGGGTATGTCAAAAATGGGCTAACTTAAGTGATTAGATTTTGGTGGTGATCTGAGGTGCCCTGGCGGAGGTCTGCACTCTCTGACTGCTTTTGTAGCCTATTCATGGTTTCTCCTTTTGGTATTTGTACTTATTTAACGTGGAATGAAAGGCAGGGGTTAAGTATGGAGTGTTTTGTACATGAAGTAATGAGTGATTTGAAATGTAATTGACTGCTGATGTAATGTAACCCGTCATCTTTTTCCCCAGCTGATGATGGTGCCTCCTCAAACCCAAGCGTCCTGCCAGAGGGGGAGGCCGAAGCCCCTCTCGCCACAGGGGACACTTCAGACACTACTGTGGAGACTTCCAGTGCACCTGTGTAAGGAAGTCTAAAAATAATCAATGGCGTTCTTGTCACATTTTGAACAGCATTAGCCTTAGGAGTGGAACATTCGTAACGAGTAGAGGTAGTGCTTTGCATTTATGAGCTACTGTTTGCTTACTTTATTTCCGTTGGTTAAGCAGGATATATCAGTCATTTAATATGAGCCGTGAACATACATTTTTGCAGTGAAGTAATTAACCACCGAAGATATGTCTGTTGGACTTTCGTATTTATTATACTTGTATGCTTGAGAGTGGAACCTGTAATAGGTATCTATTCATTCCCAAGAGACTTTTTCCACAGCATGTAAAGCAGAATTGCTGTAGCACTATTTGTCAAAGATGCTATTTATCCTGTTTTATAAGGTATAATCATGTCAAAGCAACTTTGTTACCATTGCAAAGACCTGCTCTTCTATGAATGCAGAAAGTTTCCCAGGGCAGACTTAGTTTATTTACATGTACTTTTTCAAGGTGTTAAAGTTCAGACACAGCATATGTAGACTAGAGAAATAATCAGTTATGAAATATTAAAAGATTGTCACTGGTATTAACGGAGGTGTGTGAACGTGCCTTGTTGCAGCCTTCTGTTTTGTATATTCCATAGCACTGCCAATATATTTTGGTGAGATGACAGAGAATGCTTGATAAATGGGAATATCCAGCCCTTTTTATATGTACATATGAGAAATGTATTTATCTGTAATTTTATTAGGAAGGTCCCATTAAGATACCATTCTTCTTCCAGGGTGTCCTGACCAAAATGGCAGCAAATATGCAAATATTTGCACGTACATAATGAGTTTGGTAGACTTGGCTCTCTGCATTGCACAGTCATTTAAAGGAGAAATTCGATGTAAAATGGAAATTGGCATGTTAAAACATCATACCAAGTTGAGGCGCAAAACTGAGCATCATACTGAGTCATACCTGAGCTCAGTTTTGCTCCTCAGCAAACATACCAACTCGGTATAATGTTGTAACGTGCCGATTTTCATTTTACACCAAATTTCTCCTTTAACGAAAAATGCTTTCCCCCTTCTCCTCTTGTGCACAGGGAGAGCTGTAAAGCCTGCGCTCTGTGCAACTGTGTGGAGCGTAGCCTGCACGGACAGCGAGAGCTGCGGCGGTTTGGGCCCTCCCCCGACCGCCTTGCCTTGGAGCTCCCCGCTCCCACCCCGCTCCAGGCCGGAAACGACGACCTGTCTTTCATCGGATTCTCCGACTCCGGCTGTTTGGCCTCACTGTTCGACGACACGGGTACGATCCTCTGTTATGCCGCATCCAGACCTTCAAAAATGCCAGGTTCTTTCTGTGGCCTGTGCGTGCGAAGCTGAAGTGAGATGCGTTGTGTGGACGTTCACGGGTGGCGTAACGGTTTCTCTCGCCCACAGGGAGCTGCTGGGTGCACCACTGGTGTGCGGTGTGGTCTGACGGCGTGAAGCAGTCGGAGGAGGCAGAGCAAGAGTTGGACAACGTGGGCAAGGCGGTCATCTCAGGGATTCAACGGGTATGTCACACAGTCCAGCCTGCCTTGCCTCTATAACTCTATGCAGGGTTCCCACGGTCATGGAAATCCTGGAAAAGTCATGGAAATTGAAAATATAATTTTCCAGGCCTGGAAAAGTCATGGAATTTTGTAAATCCACTGAAAGTTTTGGAAAAGTCATGGAATTTTAGCTTCACCCTAACGCAACTACAGCGTTCTGTTATCATTAAGCCTTTAGAGTCGACAATAAATGCATTGACAGTATTTTGTATGTTAAACATTTTATATTTAGCCCTAAAAGTATGCTAAATTCTACACACTTAAGGTGCCGTGAAGTCATGGAAAATTCACTTTAGGTCATGAAAAAGTCATGGAAAAGTTTTGAAGTTTTGTCAGTGAAAAAGAGTGGGAACCTTGTCTATGTCACCTGCAAAAGTTCTGAACCTATTCTCTGGTGGTCCTGTCCTGACTTGCCCTGCCCTGCTGCAGCTGTGTGACTATTGTAAAAGGCTGGGAGCCACCATACGGTGCCAGGCAGACGGGTGCTCGCGATTTTACCACTTCCCTTGCTCGGCAGCCAGCGGCTCCTTCCAGTCCATGAAGCTTTTGGCTCTCCTCTGCCCAGAGCACATAGACAAGGCAGAGGAGATTGGTGAGTGCACACACTCAGAGTTGAGGATATTATTATTGTTGTTCTTTTAGTGTGTATGGATGTATTAAACAGGGTTCCCACGGTCATGGAAATCCTGGAAAAGTCATGGAATTTTGTAAATTCACTGAAAGTTTTGGAAAAGTCATGGAAACGCAACTACAGCATTCTGTTAAGTTATCATTAGGCCTTTAGTTGACAATTAATGCATTGACTGTATTTTGAATGTTAAACATTTCATATTTAGCCCTAAAAGTATGCTAAATTCTACACACTTAATTTTTCAAATGTTGTTACTGAAAAGGACTAGGAACCCTGATTAAAGTTTGTGTGTGTGTGTGACAGCGGGCGAAGAGGCGCGCTGTGCCGTGTGTGACTCTGCCGGGGAGCTGTTGGGGCTGCTCTTCTGCACGGGCTGTGGGCAGCACTACCACGCGTCCTGTCTGGAGATCAGTGCCACTCCGCTGCAGCGCTCCGGCTGGCAGTGCCCCGAGTGTAAGGTGTGCCAGACCTGCAGGTGAGTGCCAGCCCCATCATCATACTGTACTTCCACTCAGCAATCGCTTTCCATTCTTAATCGCTCACTCTGAGAATGTGCTAAGGCTTTATTTGCACAAAGTGTGTTTTTAATCATTTTAGCACACAGTAAAGATGGAATATGCAAAAGTATTGAATTGCAAAGTGCGCCATAGATTTTGTGAAAGTGCATACCGTGTAATGTAACCTAAAAATAATTTTAGAATAGATTCTCAAACTTAGAACAGTAGTTTGAGACTTGTAAGAGTAGGCCTATGACTTCTTTCTTATTGGAAAGTTATACAATTATGCGTCAGTAAATGCCCTCTGTACATACGATGTGGACAATTATGACCCAACCTACCAAACTTATTGAGTGATTGAGGAGTTAATTTTGGTTTGGTAAGAATTAGGGTATTATTAATCACCCAAGAACATTTTTGCACTTATCTTTTTTATTGCTGACTTTGTAGGTTTCAGAGCACAAATGGAGACGTTTCCCCTTATAATTACATAATTACACTATGCATCTTTTCACCAGACAACCAGGGGACGACTCCAAGATGCTGGTGTGTGATGCATGTGACAAGGGCTACCACACCTTCTGTCTTCAGCCAGCCATGGACTCTGTGCCCCCGGATTCCTGGAAATGCCGGGTAAATGGCCCAGTTCCTTGCCATTAACATTTCATGTGTCATTGATGTGCAAGACCCACTTTTGGTGCTGGTTGCATGATGATGATGATGTGAATAGAATATTTACTTTGGTTTTGTATAGCTCTTTTCTAGTTACTTAAAAAGGCTTTTCAATTGTACATATGCAGAGATTTTTTTTTGTGGAAAAACCAATACAAATAACAACATGACATTTGTATTTACTTTTTGTTAGTCATTTAAAAGTTACATCCTGCTAGACTATTAATATTGGTCTGATAACTGATCTCTCACTCCCTCCCCCTTCCCCCTGTCTCTGATATGCAGAGGTGTCGTATGTGCAGTGACTGTGGGGCGAGTGGGCTCAGTCTGCCAGGCGAGGCCCAGTGGTTCGAGAGCTACGCTGTGTGTGAGGCATGCCAGCAACGCCGTCTCACGGTCTGCGGCGTGTGCAGCAAAAGCAGCGATCCGCCCGTCACCCTGCCACACAGATGCAGCACCTGCCACAGGTTGGTGCCCACAAACCCCTCCACCACGTAGGGCAGTTGGGGAAAGACTGTTGATGTAACGGAAGATTGCTGATCATGGCTTGTGAACGTGAATTTAAGGCACATCTTGCAGAACTGCAGATAGGTGTGGGTTGAATACAGGAAGTGTGCCACAACTTCACGTACAGATTAGGAGCGACCAAAGCGAACAGATCACCGAGGTCGCTGAAGAAGCTTCACTGTTGAATTCACCTTGTTTGCTCATGATGTGTCATTTGGAATGTTGGATTTAGCTCAGTAATTATCAGATGTTGGTAAATATGTATTCTGATTGCCGAACCGCATCATAGCTCATTACCATAAAGTTAACTGACTTCTAACTTTTCTTTTTCACTCTGGTCGCCGAATTTGCTTCGCTGCCGGCGAATTCGCTTTGTTCGCCCAATTTGCCGACTCTCCACAGAGAAATAATGATTTCGTTGCTCACAGCTTCTGATGTGAAAACAGCTTATGACTGCTGTTTAGTTTTGCTAGGTTTCTAATTAATAAGCTCACCTTTTTGTAAGGTATGATTAATGACCATGTAGGGTTTTGCTTCAAGAAAGAAGAGAATGCGCGCACATCCGTAGTGCAGGTGCTGGGTGCACTGTGATGAAGGACTGAGCGTCCGAAACGTTGTGCCAATAACACTTTTGGGAGCTTTGATCAGTGTTGCGGACCTTTGTTGCTACCTTAATTCTCATGTAGGGTTTTGCCCCTTATTAAGCTTTTTGTGTGCCGTGCCTTAACTTATGTCTGTCTTTGTTGAACTTGCAGATGGGTGCACACAGAGTGCGCGGTGATTGGCCATTCGGATGAGAAAACGGTCTGTGTGCTGTGCGGAGTGGCTCCACCTGAGGTCCCCACAGAAACACCAGTTCCAGTGGCACAGGAGGAGGTGGACGAGGCCCCCACAGAAGCACTGGCTCCAGTGGCGCAGGAGGAGGTGGAGGAGGAGGAAAAGACAGAGGAGGAAGTGCCCATGGAGCTGGGTGAGTGCAGCTCTTTTAATCAGGTTTAATCTGTCTCTCTTTTGATGCCTGAGAAGGTTCCATTTTATTTATTAAGCAGACTCCGGTCCATTCTATCATTCTGTTCTACCTCTGCCCTTCATCTGGTCGACATTCCCCCTCCCCAACTGCATTCTATGCACTTTACTCCCCCCTCCCCATGCACAGTTTAGACTAACAAGCAGCAGTTTCACTCCATGCCGTACTCTACCAAGTATGTCTATGTATGTCACAAATAAATACCCTTGAATAAAGGCATACATGATACAGGATAGATTAAAAAACAAATGGGAAAAAAACTATGAAAGCACTAGTAAACGAAATCAAATGACCCGCAGACATTTCAGCCAGTGCACCCTCAGTCTGGACACACAACAAATAGTACCAATCGGGACTTTGCAGGCAGGTCAGTGTTGCACAGTGTTTGTGAATGCAATGTGAGTGTTTGTACAACTTAATTTGTGTTTTTTTGAGGTGTTTGCGCTGTAGTGAGCTGTGGTCTTGTCTTTGCAGGCACAGACACAGTTGAGGTAGTGGGAGCTACAGAGGTGGAGGAGATGATCATGGAGGAGGAGGCCCCTCTGGCCGAGGTCGCCCAGGTGCCATGTGAGGTTGCTGTGGAAAGTGAGGTCCCACCGCAGTCACCGATGGAAAGGGAAGCTCCATCAGATCCCTCTGTGGAAGAAAAGCTGCCCGCCGAGGCCTCTGTGGAGGAACAGTTACCCGCAGCGCCCCCTGAAGAGGAGAGTGGGGTCCCAGCTGAAGCGGCCTTAGTCAGTGAGGAGCTCCAGGAGGGGGTAAAGGAGAAAGGTGAAGCCTCCTCAGAGGCCTCCGCCGAGGAAGAGGCCACTGCTGAAGCGGAAGCTGAACCCCCTCAGGAGAGCGAAGCTCCAACCGAAGAGCTGGCAGTTACAGCCAATGAGCTGCCTGTCACAGCCGAAGCTTCAGGTAGAGTAGTCATAACCCTAGAAGCAATATCTGTGGGAGAAAAAGCTAAAATTAGATTGTGTTACACTGAAAAGTAAAAGTCCCATGACCTGTCTGTCATGGTAGTCTGTCAGGTAGAGTGGTCATAACCCTAGAATCAATATCTGTGGGGGGAAAAAAAAGTTAAAATTAGATTGTGTTACATTAAGAAAGGAAAAGGCGTAGCTTCACAGGGGTGCAGGCAGCGGTAGCGCAGCCCCCCGTGTCCTTGCGAGAAGGTGAAGTGCACTGTTTAACTGTCATCCTTTTCATCAACAGAAGGAAGTGGAAGCGTTGAACAGGAAGCCAGTTGCCTAACTGCTGCCAGCGGCGAGGAGAGCAGACAGGAGGCAGAGTGCCAGCCCGTCTGGGAGAGCGGCGAGAGCCATGTGGCAGTCGGCACAGTCGGACCCCAGAGCGGGGCAGCGGAGGGGGAGTCGGAGGAGGAGCAGCGGCCCCCGCAACCAGAGGAGCAGAAGGAGGGGCAGGCCCTGGTGCAAGACGCTGAGGAGGTGGCCAAGGAGGAAACATCTGACGCCGGGGCTGTTGATGAAGCTTCCAGGCAGTCTCCTCCCCGACCGCCGACCCCTCCCACGGACGGCCAGGAGGCCGAGCCTGTTGCCATGGACACAGAGGAGGCTGAGCCCCCAGAGGAGTTTGCCGAGGGCTCGCAAGAAGGTGTGTCGGAGCCCGTCCCAGCAGCAGAGGCTGAGCCGACTCCCTCGCTGCACGCGGAGGACCGGCCTGCCCAGTCGGAGGAGGACGAGGAGGCTCTGGAGGAGGACGAGGAGGAAGCCCTGGCGGAGTCGTCGGCGAGGGAGGAGGAGTGCGCGGTGGCGGGCGAGGAGGAGGACGACGAGGAGGTGGTGGTGCGGCGGGTGAAGAGGAAGCGGCGGGTGGACCCCCTGGAGGGGGGCTGCAAGCCGGAGCTGCTGCTGCTGGACGAGGCGTCCAACATGAGTCACGGCGACGCCAGCAGCTGCGGCTTCCTGGGCTCGCCGTCCGAGCACGACCCGCACGCCCCCTCGGGCGACCCGAGCCTGGTGCCGGCCGGCCGCCTGCGCTCCGACTCGCTGCTGACGGAGACGGACGACTCCCTGCCCTTCGACCCGCTCAAGCCAGACGGGGAGAAGGTGAGGCGGCGGGGCTCCCCAGGCCGCTCTCGCATCAGACAGGTAATAACGGCAGCTCAGCTCTCCAGAAGGGCTTTACTAAAAGTGATTGGTCATAGGTGCACCTTATTTATTTATCCAAAGCTTGATGGTGTACAATATACACATTGTTTTTTATATTGTTTTATAGTGTTGCTTGTATATATTGGTGTAAATTAAATCTATATTTTAATTCTACCTAATTATTTCTATTTATTTCAATTCTTATTTTTATATACTGGGTCTTCTTGTGCGTCTGTTGGCTGCTCCAAACGACACCTCACTATACTTTGTATAGTGCCGACAAAGACTTCTACTCTTAAGCTTTATAAGTACTAAGTTGTAAAGCAGCTTCTTGGAAATGTCCAGTTGTCTTGCATCTTAGCACTTATGACTACCATGACTTGAATGGATGAATAAAAGCCTACACAGACACGTCGGTCATAGGTGTGTGTCGCTGTGAACTCAACGTTATGTCCACTGTTTGGCCATGTCTCTTCAGGGCCGGAGCAGCGCGTTCCCAGGGAAGAGGCGCCCGCGCGGTGGTGGCAGTGGAAGGGGGCGGGGCCGCTCGCGGTTAAAAGCCATGGCCTCCTGTATCGACGCCTTCCTGGTACGTTAGCCTAGCACACCTGCCACTTGCTGCCTGAAACGGCCGTTGAACCTGTTCGCGGGACTTTCTCCACACGTACACCTGTTCATGAGGAGATCTGGTTACTAAATGCGGTTGGTGGGGGGGGGGGGTTCTGGTCAGCTGCTCCTGTGTGAAGCGGGGAAAGGCTCTGATTTGGTTACAAGGTGCTGTTTAAGACCATCACTCTGCATTCTGAACCCGATCTGTCTTCCTTTGCAGCTGAGTATGACCACAGACACTGGACCGAGCAAGGAAGAGGACGAAGAGGAAGATGACACCATGCAAAACACAGTGGTGCTCTTTTCAAACACTGATAAATTTGTTCTGCTGCAGGTCAGTAACACTGTTACATTGCCCAAGGTGAACATCCCAGCTTTCAGAAAGTAAATCCCTGCCATGTATTCCTTCTGCCTGTGCACTAAACACGGATGATTTCACTAAGTAGCTGAACAGCCTGCATCATGATTTATGTGCGTATAAGGGCTCATTTCCACCGACTTGAGCGTGAACAGCGCGTATCCGTGTACAATAGGTTTGTATAGGGACAGGATACGCTCAGATCACACGTGCAGTGGACATGGTGTAATCTGTTAACGTGCATTCTAAATGAATACGGACAGAAAACGGGCACGCGCTGTACACGCAGAGTGTTTGGTGGAAATGAGCCCTAAGCTGTCATCAGAAAATGGTTGGATAAAATGTGACAAGATTTTCCTTTCTAAAGCTGTGATCTCCACCTCTGTATACTTTCATGCCACTGGTCCCTGTGCCACTGGGTACTGAGCTGGTAGTTAAATTGCGTCTGCTTCCTCTCCGCAGGACATGTGCGTAGTGTGTGGCAGCTTCGGCCGGGGTATGGAGGGGCAGTTGCTGGCTTGTGCTCAATGTGCCCAGTGTTACCACCCATACTGTGTCAACAGTAAGGTAAGCGGTTTATCCAGTGCCACTTGCGGCCTGTGCCACGGCACACGCAAAATGACACACGAATCAATTATCGCATTCTCTCCCTCAGTGAACGAAAGCAGTTGTAGGTGATCGGTCATAGATTAAGGGGCAGTGGTGGCCTAGCGGCTAAGGCATCGGACCTGTGACCGCAAGGATCGCAGGTTCGAATCCCAAGTCGCCAGTAGTGCCACTGAGGTACCCTGAGCATGGTACCGTCCCCACTCACTGCTCCCCGGGCGCCGTTGTCATGGCTGCCCCCTGCTCACATGTCTGATGGGTTAAATGCAGAGGTTGAATTTCGTTGTGTGCACTGTGTGCTGTGCTGTGCCGTGTGATCACAATGACAGAAATGGGAGACTTTCACTGACTTTTCACTTAACCGATGGTTTCGGCCTCTCTGTGTGCAGATCACCAAGATGATGTTGAGGAAGGGCTGGCGGTGCCTGGAGTGCATCGTGTGTGAGGTGTGTGGCAAGGCCTCGGACCCCGCACGCCTGCTGCTGTGTGACGACTGTGACGTCAGCTACCACACCTACTGCCTGGATCCACCCCTTACCACTGTGCCCAAAGGGGGCTGGAAGTGCAAATGGTGCTGGACTCTTTCACTCTTTCACTAGTCCTTGTCTGAAAGTTCTTCTAAATTACTTTGTAGGGGAGGATGTAAGCACTATAAAATGGAGCTGCTTGGCAGTTAGGGGGCTTGCTGCATATAATGGCAGCTCATTCATTATACATGCATGAATAAAATTCTCGACTTCTCACCTTTGCAGCTGTTGGCAGCTTGACTTCTAAATTCATCCTGAGCTTGACAGTTGCCAAAAACAGACGTGACTAATAGTGATCCAGGTGTCTCTGTCTACCAGCTTGCTTGCGTGCACATGAAGGCATTGTACTATCTGAGCACCTGTAAGCTGGTCGTTAAAGGCCAATGTATGGCCCAGGCCAAAAGTGTCACTCGACTTAAAAAATTGGCGATGGATATTGTGGCACTGGAGGCTTTCATAGTCCTGCGCTGGTGACAACAGAAATTATAGAATCAATAGAATACGCATGCTTTCTATGACGAACTGTATGAGTTTTGAGTCAGCGTTTACATTTTTTTTTTCATGTACGTGACAAGCTCTGTGACACCCCAACAGACATACATTTTCTCACATTTTGTCAAGTAACGCTTGTTGCCTAAACTATTAAATCAGCCTTGAGACATTATGGCCACTGCAGTCACTGCTCTCTCTCACTGCTGTTGTGGCCGTGTCCCTTTGCAGGTGTGTGTGCTGCATGCAGTGCGGTGCCAGCTCCCCGGGGTTCCACTGCGAGTGGCAGAACAACTACACCCACTGCGGGCCCTGCGCCAGCCTGGTCACCTGCCCCGTGTGCCGGGAGAACTTCAAGGAGGAGGAGTTACTGCTCCAGTGTCAGCACTGTGACAGGTGAGCACACCTGCACACACTCACTCACTCACACGCGCACAGAGCTTATATTTAAAAATGGAAATGTGACTTATTTATGCGCATTTGTATTAGGTTTCTTCCTGGGAGGTTTTTGTTTTATGATTTTTAAAACGTGTCCTATTTCTTCTTGGTTCCTGCGGTCATTGTGACTGTCGGGTCTCTGCAGATGGGTGCATGCTGTGTGTGAAAGTCTCTACACTGAGGATGAGGTGGAGCAGGCATCTGATGAAGGATTTGCCTGCACAGCCTGCATTCCCTATGTGCCCAAACCTGTGGGTGAGTCAGTGGCTCACAGTTAAAGACGCGTTAAGACAACAGAACTGATTGGAAAAAAAAAAAATACAAAGCCAGGGCGTTGTTTTTTACCTTGCTAATATATCCTGTTTTCTGTCTACAGTGATTTCCCCCATGATGTCGGCTTTTAAGATCAAAGAGCCGGGTGAGTATTTCCCATGCTGGTGGTTGTTGCATGCCAAATTTTTGTTTCATGAGGGGGGATATAACAAAAAGCTGCTTACGTTTGCATCATTGTATATTTATGTTTGTTTTGTTGAGTGCGGGTACCTGCTGTGTGAAATCTGCCTCGTGTCAAACAGCGTTGAACTTTTGTTAATGTTCCGTCCCACAGAGCCCCAGTTCTACCGTCTGGAAGGCGTGTGGCTGACCGAGTCGGGCATGTCCCTATTGCGCAGCCTGTCCATGTCGCCCCTGCACAAGCGCCGTCAGCGCCGGCCCCGCCTGGGGACCCTGTGTGGGGAGGGCGGCCAGGACAGCCTTGAGCTGAAGGAGGTGGATGGAGACGGAGAGGAGGGCAAAGGTCAGAGTTCAGTTCTCTACACGCACCTAACATGCCTTTAAGATCCAGTAAAGTCAAAATATCTTAATATCTTCTGATAAAAATAAAATCTTTGAAGTTCCTCATACCAAAGAAAGAGTTGTTATTAATTCTTTTCTCAATTTTGAGCCAATAGAAACTTTGCCACAAAGTGAAATTGGGTCTCAAAGTGGTAAAAATATAGGTGGTACTTTCTGTGTTCATATACTGTAGGGGTGCTGGCTCAAAGTCCTTATTCGCCTTGTATGTGATTCTATCTTTTGCTAAACATTTAGTCCTGCCCTACTTAGACCAACCGTAAAAAACTGTTAACCTGCATAACTCCACAATGCGAAAAGTGTTTTTTTCACATTTTTTTTAAATAGTTTTTTAATATAGTTCACATGTCACCAAACCAAATATGGTTTTCACTTTACTGGGTCTTTCAACGTTTTCATGCTCATCTCTAGACATGGTGTGTGTGTGTGTATGTACAGTGGCTTATTTGATGACCTGAATCCACTTTTAAAGGCTGTACAGACCCGATGGAGTGCGACCCGAAGGTGGAGGGTCTTGGGAGTCCCGACCGGGAGGGAGGAGCAGAGAGGGAGAGCGCGGAGGGAGGTGCCGACCCCGAGGGCCTCAAGGGAGGAGTGGAGGAGACGGACGACGGGAAGAAGAGAAAGAGGAAACCCTACCGGCCAGGTAAAACTATTTTACAACTGTCTCTAATAATGCAAAGAGGATCAAATCGAAAAAATAGGTGCTGGACATGAAGAACGTAAGCTCGAAAACGTTCACTTGTGGTGATCATTAAAAAAACTAAATGGGAGCAATTGTGCGGACATTGCACTTTGTTTCACATGTGTATATTTTGTTGTCCTGCACTTATTTTTTAAACTTTGAAACGTGTGGTAATTTCAGGCACAGAATTATTTCTTGCTTTCTGCCTTGTGAGCACTAACAAACTGGTGTGTCCGTTAGGAATTGGTGGGTTCATGGTGCGCCAGAGGAAATGCCACACGCGGATGAGGAAGGGTCAGATCGCCGCTCTCTCATGCGAGGGAGCAGGAGATGGGCTGTCTCATGAGGCCAAACTGGAAGAAGGTACATGGGGAGTAGGGCTGGGTATTATCTAGGACATGGCGATTCGATACGATTTTCGATACAGGGCTCACGATACGATTTTCGATACAGTGCGATTCGATTCCGATGTCGATACATATTACTTTATAATTATTACTCAATGTCATTCACTCAACAAAACCAGACAATTTATTGAACAGGAAAATAAAGTGCATTTTTTCAATGCTTTTTACTGAACATGTCACAGAAAAGGTGCCCAGTCTCACTAGGTACCTGTAGTCAACTTCTAAAAACTATTTGTGCAAAAGAATACAATAGGGCTAATGTACATTTGTACTGAACAAAGTACATTTACTACATTTTGGTTTAGAATCAGTAGTGCATTTCTCTGTGCAGTAGCTACTGGGGAGTGTATCAACATTAATAGTCAGAATATCAATGTTATATCATTTTTAAAAATATTGATGTATATCTCTGTATCTTTTCTTTTTTTTCTTTTTTTTAAGCACAGGTGTATCAACATTTAATAGTCAGAATATCAATGTTATATCATTTTTAAAAATATTGATGTATATCTCTGTATCTTTTCTTTTTTTTCTTTTTTTTAAGCACAGCAGTAATGGAGAGCCTCCAATTGTGTTGGAGTAATGTTTATCAAGCAAAGCACTCAACCAGTTTCTGATGCTTTCTTCTTTGCTTCCTGCCCTACCCGCTAGGCGCACATCCAGACACTCCCCTGGATGGCCCCCCAGACATGAAGACGGGGGAAGGCGAAGGCGAGCAAGCCAAAAAGCGCCGGGGGCGGAAGAAGAGCAAGCTAGAAGATATGTTCCCCGCGTACCTGCAGGTACTGATCACTTCTGTTTGGATTCCACATCACACTGACAGTTTCACCAGCAAGACTTTCACTGCAAAATGGCTTATTCAAAACGGCCTCTCTGGTCAGTTTGTAATTGAGCATACAGTACATGTATTCACACAGAATTAACCCTAATGTGATTATTTCTGTCATGCAGGAGGCTTTCTTTGGCAAGACACTGTTGGATCAGAGTAAGAAAGCTTTGCTGGTTTCACCAGGCCAGAGACATTCTCAGGGCCTACTGCGACCTTCTTTGCCTGGGCAAGGGCCGCGACCTATGCCTCTGGAACCAGGTAAGCACACGTACAGTCTCGGTGGTGGTTAAAATGCCTTCTCTGGAGAAAGTATGAGAGTGATTTATTCCGATCTGTATCTGTATTTGAAGGAACAGACGTTAAGGACAGAATGATGGGTGCTGCTGCTCAGCTAAAGCACGAAGGAGGTCTAGGACCAACATCTCAGGGAGCCGGGACGGGTAGGTCAAACCCCCCCAGACCACCTGTCTCCTACTGAAAGATTCATGAGCCATCTGTTACAGTGAGGGTATTTAGTGCTAACACTTTCTCCATGTTTCAGAGGCATCGGGGCAGCCCTCTACGCTCGGAGATCAGGCATCAGCTGGGACGCAGGACAAAGACAGGAGTGAAGGTAGCGCCTCCCTGTGGTTGAATGAGAAATAGTCAGAAGTATTTTGGATTTGAACTCTCAGTATAATTCAGTATTGTACTGACTGCACGCTTTGGCTTCGTCTGGTCCTAGGTCTTCCGCAGGGAGTGGAGAGTCAGGACTCTGAGCAGTTTTTCCGGAAGGTATTGGGAGGATCAGACGGGGTTGCACTTGGTGCTGTGAAGTCTGGAGAGGGAGAGCGTGGCGGACTCCCCCAGAGACTGCCGGGTATGAATACACTCCAGATTTTAAGTTGTTGCTTTCATAGTCATCCTAGCTATTAAAAGCAGTGTACTACTTTGATATGGCATGAGCCTTGCAGCAGATTCGGTAGCATGTGATGTATATTTATCATGTATACAGGCGCATCCCTGTCAGGATCTCTGCCCTCAGCTGCTGTAATGGACTCCTTTCCTGGGCTTTCCCAGTCGCCCTTTTTGGACATGCGGTAAGTTACATTTGGATTTATAACATCTGAAAGAGTGTTATAGTGAACAGTATAACAGTGAAACAGCAGTGCTGAATGTCACCACTCTTTGACTGTTGGGTTTCGTAGGGACCGAGGGGGGCTGTTCAGCCCTGACCAAGGGGAGGAGAGTCCCTGGGCTACGCCATCCACACCCGCCACTCCATCAACCCCCACGACCCCCACTGAACCAGAGGGTGATGGGCTGTCATACAACCAGCGCAGCCTGCAGCGGTGGGAGAAGGATGAGGAGCTAGGCGAGCTGTCAACCATCTCCCCAGTTCTTTATGCCAACATGAATTTCCCCACCCTTAAGCAGGACTATCCAGGTCTGTCCCTCTGTAAACACACATGCCCTGCATCCGAATACCCTTACTAGCCGCCTGCATAGTAGCCAAAAATGAGGAAGCCACGACCTAGAACATCCGAATACCTTAGTAAGCTTTCAGTAGTAGGCGAAGCCGGGCCAAAAGTACCCGGATGGCTTGCTATTTCTGGTAATATTTTGCAGTGTGCAAGCGAACTACACTACGCTATCCCAGAAGTCACCAGGAGGTTGAAAACCGTAGAAGAAGAACCAAAAACTTCCCGCTCGTTAAAAGTAACTAAGATGGCGGAGACTCCGGTCGCTTGTCTGACAGTGTACAAATGTGCACTTCAGTAAATAAAAGCCATGTAAATAGTTGTTCACGTCACAAATGCACATAAATGTTGAGGTTACCTGATAAAATGCAGCTAACCGTTTGCTACAAGCTGGCAAAATCATGACGTTACTGTAAACATCCGGGTCAGAGGACGGACAAGATGGCGATGTCGTAGTGCGTCCGAATTGTGCCTGCTAATGGCTAGTTTGCTACGTAGAAGCTACTACTGTAACGGTCGAGTGGTAAGCACTGCATAGAACGCAGTGCCTACTAAGGTTTCGGACGCAGGGATGGTCTAATCCTTCATGTCTTTAGATGGCTAAGGTCATAAGTCTAAAGTTTTAAAGATGTTGAAGTTAGATTGGCTAACCCAGTTTGATTTTCTTTACAGATTGGTCCAGTAGATGTAAGCAAATAATGAAGATCTGGAGAAAAGTATCAGCTGCGGACAAGGGTCCTTTTTTGGTGCGTATCCTTTGTTATTTGGACAAGTTTTTCAATTTTAGCTTTATCGAGTTTCTCAGGTGCTCACAGATTCTTTTCCTTTTCCAATAGAAAATGGCCAAAGACAACAGAGCTGCCCAGCGCATAAATAAAGCACAGAAGGTATGGATTTGTGTCACCTTGAACCGAACACTTTGCAAACAGAAGTTAGCACATCCATATAAAAGTACGCTTAGTGCTTCCTGTTCCTCAGATATGTAACACTGCTCTGCTCTCCCTTTACAGCAGGCAGAGAGTCAGGTGTGCAGGACAGTGAAGACAGAGGGGGGTGGTCGAGTGAAAGGGGAAAGACCAAACCTACACCTTCAGATCCCCCCACCGTCCACCTCAGCTTCCACCCCTTCTCAGCCCAGTTCGGCTGAAAGCCCGTTCCCCTTTCCCCCCGACTCTGCCTCATCCTCCACCTTCTTCCCCGACGGTCCCATGAAGACCCCCGGCTCCACTGCAGACTCCCGGACGGATCCCTTCGCCAAGCTGCCGCCTCAGTCCCCTCACCCGCACTCTCAGCCCTCCACGCCCTTCTCACAGGCTTCCTCCAGCCCTCTGCAGCCTTCTTCCTCAGGTTACCCTCACCCTGGCCCCCAGGGTCCCCCTCCTCCTCCTCAGGGACGGCCAGCCAGCCTTGGCCCTCTCGACATGCAGCCAGGAGTTCCTGGCAACCTGCGGAGGGCTCAGCAGGTTGACCCATTCTTCAGACCCCAGCAGCAGGGCCACATGCCTCTGCCCCAGCCCCAGCTCCAGTCAGCCTCTCAGGAACCCTTATGCCCACCTGAGAGTCCCCGATCCCGGGCTACTGGGCAGGGGGACTCTCCCCTCTTCTCCCCGTCACACAGCACCCATTACGTAGACCCATTCCGTAATCAGCAGGCGGCGGTGCGTCAGGAATACGGCTCCTCCCCCTCGTCTTCAGCAGTGCCCTCTTCGCCCGCCGGGGTAGGCCAGTACAGGGCTGATATGAGCGCCCCTTCTCCACGCTCCTCTTCCGCTGGGCGCCAAGATATCGGCACCGGCTCCCCCGCTGGAATGCTGGACTCAGGAGACGGACTGTTCAAGGCTCCGTTGACCCCTCGGATGCACCAGGGTGAAGGTGGAAGCATGCCCGGTGCTCTGCTGCACCCCGGGGCCTCCCCTAATCACCCATCAGAGGGCTACCGGCAGTCTCCCTCTGCCCCATTCTCAGACCCCAACACCCAGCCTCCCCTCGCTCCGCGGCCTCAGTCTGGGGACGGCTCCTCTCCGCTGCCCCAGAGGCTGCCCATGCCCCAGCAGGAGTCGCACTCGAGAGTGCCCTCCAGCCCGCAGTCTCAGGGCAGCTCCCAGTCTCCCCTCACTCCCGGAGCACTGTCTAACGACGCCTACTCAGTCCAGTCTCCAGCAACACCTCGCTTCCAGTCTCCTGATCCTTACTCAAGACCACCGTCGCGCCCCCAGTCCAGAGACCCGTTTGCCACTCTGCACAAACCTCCTCGCCCCTCCTCTGCAGTCCCAGAGGGCAGTCAGACCTTCCGTGTGTCTCCTCATCCAAACCAGCCATCACCCATGCCCCCCTGCTCGCCCTCAATGGCAGATCCACTGTCTGGAAAGCCCCCTGGGATGCCGGCTTTCAGTCGAAGCCCGGGCGTCGGGCCTCATCCAATGGGCCAGCAGCAGGTGCGCATTCCTTTCGGTGAAGCGCAGGCTCTGCAGGCTCAGCTCCAGCAGGCACAGCCGATGGGCACAGACTTCCACCCTAGGATGCCCCTGCCACCTGGGGCCCAGGATCCCACATCTGTGCGCCCACCTGATGCGTCCCAGGTGCCGACCATGCAGAGCCCAGGGGACATGCCAGAGATGCCAATTGGTCAGGATCCAGCCTTCATTGGTCTGAGTCCAGAGATGGATAAAAACAAACAGGTATGTCTGCACTGCGACTGCGAGTGGTTTTCATTTGATGGCCTTTTGGTGTGAGATCTCGCTAATAACCTCATTCTTTTACCCTAATGCAGAAACAAAAGCTGAGGGAGTTCTTGATCAGGCAGAAAATGCAAAGAAGCTCTCGTCAGGAGAAGGAGGCCACAGCAGCAACTGCGGCTGTCCCAGTTTGGCCTGGTGGAGACATTGCACCATACCAGCAAGACAAAACTCAGCGGCCCCCACCACCATACCCACAGGTCAGGCTGGTTGCTAATACATGACAGTCAGTTATTGATGTAATTCTGTTGCAATTTACTTTCCTTTAAACGTTGGTCTTTGCTGATGAGCCATTTAAAAATAATTTTCAAGTGCTGTGTCTGTCAACTAGGGCTGGGTGATCGATATTATTGTAATATCTAGGCAGGTTTGAAGGAGATATGTATTTGACACTATATTGCCATATCGATATATTTTCGATGCTGCAGTACCATTTTATCCAAACCACTTATTCTAATGTGTTCACACTGTTCAAACAGTCAGAGCTTTTTCCGATCGCTCAGCTGTGCCCCTGCATGCGTTACTGTCTACTTTTTCATTTGCACAGCTCTTGTAGAGCAGTCTTAACTTAACATGAAACACTTTGCTCATTCTGTTTTTGAAATATCGATATACAGTAATGTGCAAAAGTTTTAGGCAGGTGTGAAAAAAATGCTGTCAACTAGGAATGCCTTCAAAAATGGAAGTGTTAATCATTTATGTTCATCAGTCAACAAAATGCAGTGACTGAACAAAAGAGAAACCTAAATCAAATCAATATTTTGTGTGACCACCCTTTGCCTTTAACAGTGCATCAATTCTTCTAGGTATACTTGCATACAGTTTTTGAAGGCACTTGGCTGGTAGAGCATCTTGGAGAGCTAACTACAGTTAGTTCCTCTGTGGATATAGGCTTCCTGGCATATACAACCAATTTGGTGTAATTGGTTGATTGTACACCTGACTATAATCCTGCAAAATCCCTGACTTTGTGTGTACCCCTGTGTGTACACTTTAAGTGCACCTGCCTAACACTTGTCAAAAAACAACTTATGGCCATCAAGTCCTTTCAGGCCAATCGATGTTTTAACAGTAAACATTTTTTTTACACCTGCCTAAAACTTTTGCACATTACTGTATATCATATATTGCCAGTCAGCCCAAAAATATCGTGATACTTTTGGTTCATATCGCCCCGCCCTAGTGTCAAGCTTATTGAAGTGTGTCTCTCATGAATCTTGGTGTCTTGCAGGACCGAGCAGGCTGAGTGCTAATACATACATGTCAGTTATTGGCGTGATCATGTTGCACATTGCTTATCCTTTAAACGTCGGTCTTTGCTGATGAGCCACTTAAAAATAATTATGTGCTGTGTCAACAGAGCTTATTGAGGTTTTCCCATGAATCTTTGTGTCTTGCCGCAGGACCGAGCAGCGGTAGCTGCCGCAGCAGCCCAAGCAGCAGCTGCAGGGAAGCTCCCTCTCCCCCTGGGACCCATGGAGGACAAACTGTGTCGACCAGTCCCACCGGGACCATCTGCAATGATGGACCCTAACGCTCTCAGGTACACACATGCATTTAATGTGTGTGTTAACATGACATATAGTATGCTTTCAGGTACACACATGCATTCAGTATGTGTGTTAACATGCAGTATATCACACACTTCAGCCACAGTTAGTGTGGTTAGAAGATGGTACTGATGGTATGAAAATTTGATAAATTCCGGTAACCTGATTCTTTCTCCATGAAGCCATGTAGTCATAGTATTGTCATAATTGTCACACAATGTCACAAAATGTGGAAACTTAAGCTGTGTGACCATGAAACAATGCATAGGTAAGCACACATGTACTGCTGCCACAGTACAGCTGAGACTTTTATGAGGTTTTGAAAATCAGGCCATTTTATGTATTTGCATACTGTTTTGGATTGGTGGCTAAAAGGGCATTTTTGGGTAGACAGGGACATGTGGTTGTCCTATTTTGTGTTGCCATCTTGTAGCAAATGATTGCATCTTGCATCATCTTATAGCAAATTAGCCAGGTACCTAACTTGGCTGATAGTAGTAGGTTAACATTACGTTACGCAATAGTCAGATTTACAAAGGTAATTTAATGAACGTCAACATCTTATTTTGTGTAATTTGTACATACCTGTAGACATGAATTAAGTATTGCCTTGCTCCAGTCTTGAGAAATTGGTTACTGCTCTAGTTTTGCGCATTAGTCCATCTCTTGTGTCCACCCCAGTAAACCATTCATTGAGTAATGGTGCAATTTAAAGTGGATATTAACTGTTTTAAATGTGTATCACAATGAATCTAAGGAAAATGTCTTCACAACCCACACTTTTTTCTCCCCTATCTTAGACCACCAGGACCAGGCAATCCACAGGCGGTGTTCTCTCGTCCTCCATTCCCACCTCATTGGCAAGGTCAGGCTGCAGGTCCTCGGAGGTTCCCTCAGCCATCTGGGATGGAGGCTATGGGGCCCAGGCATCAGCTAGGAGCCCCTGTCAGTAATCCACTGGCCATGCAAGGGATGCAAGGCATTCCCAATCCCATGGGAATGGTTCCTACACCTGGGGTCGAGACTGTTCAGCCTGGTGTATCTGGCCCACCAACCCAGTTTATAGAGCTGAGGCACAATGCCCAAAGAATGCCACTTGGACCTCAGTTGGTGCCAAGGGGAGTACAGCCACGTCCAAGACACTTCGTACCCCATCAAGCTATGGCTCCTCAATTGTTACAGCAGCCCATGCCTCAAGTACTTGATGCACAGGCAGAGGGCATGAGAAAGGGACTACAGCAAGGTGGTTTGGGATTGCTGCTGTCTCAACAAGGTACCGACCTTCAACAGAAGTCACAAGTTAAACCCCAGGTTCCTGCTGTCATTCCTGGTGCTTCCAGTGCACTTCAGAATCCTCAGCAGGTTGCATCAGCAAGTGGTGGTGTAGGTGCCCAGCCGGCAGCTTCAGTGGATAGTGTGGATCTTCCTGAGGCAGTCCTGGAAGATCCTTTTGCTCCCAAAGGATTAGGGGATGCCACAGGCGATGCAGGAGTGGAGGATGAGGATGATCTGGCGACTCTGGACCTGGACCCGGACAAGGGGGACGATGACTTGGGCAACCTAGACAACCTTGAGACCGCTGACCCACACTTGGACGATCTGCTCAACAGTGATGAGTTTGACTTACTGGCCTACACTGACCCAGAGCTCGATCAGGGTGATCCAAAGGACGTCTTCTCTGATCAGCTGCGCTTAGTAGAAGCGGAAGGGGAAGCACCCGCATCATCTGCAACAGCTGACATAAAGGTGGAAGAAAAACCAAAGACTGGTTTGTCTGGGAAAGATACAACATCTGAAAATGTTCCTTCCACAAAAACTGAAGGCTCTGCTGGCCTTAATGGTTCACAACCCTGTTCATCAGTTGAGGGTTCAGTTGCTTCAAGGCTCACAACCATAAAGCTAGAGGACAAAGGCTTCACTGCTGAAAGTCTGTCTGAACTTCAGGAGCAGCCAAACCCTGCCATTGTAAAAGATGAAATGGGAGAAGCTGTCTCTATGCTACTGGGAGGACCAGCTCCAGCAACCAAACAGCCAGGTGGAGAGAACCAAACCGCTTCACTCAGTACGGTTCGATTAGGCGGGATTCCCTTTCCACTTCCCAGTCCGGCTGATCCATTGTCTTTTCCACCAGCAACACCACACCCAGATCTTGGTGACGACCCTCTAGGGCTACCTGATGGAGGGGGGCAGCATTCACCAGCAGTGGATCTCGACAAAGTGGAGAGCTCCCTAGAAGCCAGTGAACTCCCACTGTTAATACAAGATCTCCTGGAACACGAGAAGAAGGAGCTCCATAAGCAGCAGCAACAGCAGCAGCTCAATGCTCTCCAGCAAGGAGGGATGGGGGCTTCCCTCCATCCACAGCAACCACCACCTCATGGCGCCGGACAGATTTTGCTCCCTTCTCATCAGCGTCCTCAGGGACTAATTGGTCAGCCTGGCATGGTGCCAAGACCACCCCATATTATGCCACAGCAGCAACAGCACAGGTTAATTGGAGCACCAATGGCACCTGCACCATCCCACATTGGTATGACGCCACAACAGGGTGTGCCAGCAGGTATTCATCCAGGACTAAATCCACAACAGCCTCCGCAACCTCAACAAATTGTGAAACCCACACTGGGCAATAACTTCTTCCCAGACAAAGGTACTTGCCTCAGCTGTGTTTTGTTTTTATTTATTTAATTAATTGATGTGTTGCATTAAAGGAGAACTTCGGTATAAAATGAAAATTGACATGTTAAAACATCATACCGAGTTGGTATGTGTACTGAAGAGCAACATTGATTTAGCCTGTGGCATTCAGAGTTTAACTATTTTTTATCGTTTGTCCCAGAAGGCTAACAATGGAAGTGGTAGGTGCCCTCAAACGAAGCATGACGACTACGCTATTTTTAAACCATTAAAACAGCTCGAAGAAACTCCACACTCCATCGGTAGTACAACAAAGGCCCTGACATTAAAAACGAGGCACTGAGAACTTTGTAAGTGTACACAACATTTATTAATAAAACAGTTTTGACAAGCAGTACCTTGCTGTAGTTTCTCATCGCCGCCATGATGAAAGTCCAAACAAGTCGATTGTACCACCTCTCCTCCAATTCTTCCTGCTGGTTCATGTTCGTCAATCGACTGGTGCGGACATCATGGCGGCGACGAGAAACTACAGCAAGGTACTGCTTGTGCAAACTGTTTTATTAATAAATGTTGTGTACACTTTCAAAGTTCTCAGTGCCTCGTTTTTAATGTTAGGGCCTTTGTTGTACTACCGATGGAGTGTGGAGTTTCTTCGAGCTGTTTTAATGGTTTAAAAATAGTCGTCATGCTTCGTCTGAGGGCACCTACCACTTCCATTGTTAGCCTTCTGGGACAAACGATAAAAAATAATTAAACTGTGAACGCAACAGGCTAAATCAATTTTGCTCCTCAGTACACATACCAACTTGGTATGATGTTTTAACATGGCAATTTTCTTTTTACACCGAAGTTCTCCTTTAACATGTTACACGGCCTTTCATTTGTTCCAAACTTTTTTGTGCAGATCTTGACAAGTTGTTGACTGATGACATCATGGACCCTATTGCAAAGGCAAAGATGGTGGCCTTGAAGGGCATCAAAAGGGTGTTGCTCCAAGACCCCATGGGCGGTCCCCCTGGAATCAACAGGTACATGAAGAGACATCACTTAGTTATTCTGTTTGAGTTGTAAAGTAATTTGTATTCACTGTAATATTGCATTCTGTGTTATGCCCTGGATCTTTTTGCTGTAGCTGAAATTTCTCCCCATTGTGTACCTTTGCTTGTTAGGTATTAATAGGCCCCACCTGTCCCAGCAGTGGCAGTACTTTATAAATAGCTAATCATCTCGGCAGCTGTGGTCTAGCGGTTAGGGAGGTGGTCTTGCAATCGGAAGGTTGCCGGTTCGAATCCCGCCCTACCCATGGTTGAGATGCCCTTGAGCAAGGCCTCTAATCCCCCCTCCCCCCCCCCCTGCTCCAGGGACTGTAACTGAAAAACCTGTAAATATCTGTAAGTCGCTCTGGATAAGAGCGTCAGCTAAGTGTAATGTAATAATCTCTTCAGTGCTGCTTACAGTCCTGCATAGGGGGCTAAATGGGGTGCAGTGGGTTGTAACAATAATGCTGTCTGTTCACCCAGGCAACAAGTGTCTCTCTTGGCCCAAAGGTTGGCATCAGCTACAGGAGGTGGAGACCCACAGGCACAGTTTGCAGCTGGATCATCCAAGGTGGTGTGTTACTCCTTCCAAATCATGTTGGCTTTGTAGGGAAGTGTAGAGAACAGTGGCATAAGGACTTTTTCACTGAATTGTTGATCTTTTTCTTAGGAGGGTGACGGAAGTGACCAGACCCAGTCAAGACCCAATCCACCTCAGTTCGTGCAGGGCATCATAAGTATGTATATTTTTATAATTAGCAAAATGTGTTTTACCTTAATGGCTTAATGCACATTAAAGAAGAAATGAATTAACTATAAAAATGTGACCAAGAAATGGTTATAGTTAATGCTAATTTGTCCTGTATGCTTTGACCATATCAACTCTGACTATTTTGCCTGGACTTGTTTATGCTCAGATGACACAGAGCAGCACCAGTACGAGGAGTGGCTCTTGCACACACAGCAGCTGCTGCAAATGCAGCTGAAGTTCCTCGAGGAGCAGATTGGGGCGCACAGAAAGTCCCGTAAAGCTTTGTGTGCCAAGCAGCGCACTGCAAAGAAGGCCGGCCGTGAGTTTCCAGAGGCTGATGCAGAGAAGCTCAAGCTCGTCACTGAAGAGCAGAGCAAGATCCAGAAACAGCTGGACCAGGTTTGGAAATACTGCTTTTCATGCTTTCGATCTGTAATGTGTCTAAGAACAACAGCTCAAACATGTTAATTATTTTTTTCTTCTGTCAGGTAAGAAAACAGCAGAAGGAGCACACCAACCTGATCGCAGAGTATCGAAGCAAGCAGCAGCAGCATCAGCAAGGTTCTGGACTGCTGCCAGCAGGGCCATCTACACAGAATCCACAGCCTCTTTCCAAGATGCCAGGGCAAGTAATGATGGGCCAGCAGGGAGCACCAATGATGGGCCAACCACCTGGATATGTGCCTCAAGGAGGAATGCCTGTGAGAATGCCTCAGGGGCAGCCTTTTATGGGCGGACAGCCTCCGCACCCTGGACCTATGGGAGCTGCTCAGCCTGGCGCCCCTGGAGGGTTCTTCCCCCAGGGACAAGGGTTTCAGGGATCAGACCCAAGGGTCTTACATGAGCGTCAGCTTCAGCAGCATAGGATGCAGATGGCTCAGAAGCTGCAGCAGCAGCAGCAGCAGCAACACCAGCAGCAGTTAATGATGGGTCAGCAGCCCATGCCACCTCAAGGGCAGCAGCCGGGGATGATTGCTCAGCAGCAGGCTGGTTTGATTCCACAAGCACAACAAGGAATGATGCCCAATCCACTGATGCCTCAAGCGCCACCCAGCCTGCAGCAAGGGATGATGGCAAACCAACAGAGTCAGCCGGGTCTAATGCAGACTCCTCAGGGTATGATGACGAGCCAAGTGGTGCCCCAACCACAGCAAAACCTCATGGGTCAGCCAATGCCGCAGAATCAGAACATCATGGCGGGCCAGCCAGGAATGGTTGGAAATCAGATGCAGGTGCAGCAGAGGCTGCCAGGGATGATGGGCCAACAAGGACCAGGTGTACCCCAGTTAGCTCTCAGGGGCCCACAGGGTCCCCTTACACCTCAGCAGCAAAACATCTTGGCACAACGTATGCTCCTACAGCAGCAGCAGCAGCAGCAGCAAAAGAACCTTGTGCAGCTACAGCAACAGCAGCAAGCACCACAGCAGAGGCAGCAGACACCAGTGAGCCCAGCAGAACCCCAGAGAGTGGTGGGAACACCTCCATCGGCAAACACCCAGCCATCCCAAACACCAGGGGCCACAGAGGGACTGCAACAAGGAATGGCCGGACTCACCCAGGAAGCCCAGTCTTCAGCCACCAAAGAGGGTGGTATTCTCAGTCCCAAAACGCCGTCTCAACAGATGGGACCTGCAACACCTGGGCAGGTGCAGCAAGGACCCTCTGGAGATGTTCAAGGAACTGTAGCTCAACAGCAACAAACCCCTAATTATGTGGGCCAGCAGCAACAACAGGTACCACAGCAACAGATGTCTCAAAGTCCTGCATCTTCTGGACTTCAGCAGCAGCAACAAGGTTTTGTAAACCAGCAGGCCATCACTCAACCACAACAGCAACAGCAGGTGCAGCTCTCTGTTCAGAGGCAAAGTTCTGTTAATGCTGAGCGGACAGAGTTGGTTAACATCAAGCAGGAAGGCCAACAAATGTGTTTTATGGCGCAGCAACAACCACCACAGCAACAGGCTAGTCAGAATGCCATGCAACAACAACCACAGGACGGCATGACCCAGCAGGCTGATGGGACTGTGCAATTAATGAATCCCATGGCACAGACCCACCCCGGCCAGCCTCAGCCAGGAATGGCAGCCCTTCCTAATGTGCAGCAGCAACAGCAGCAAGCCCTGTTAGTCCAGCAGCAAAAACAGGCTATAATGGGACAGATGGACATGATGAGGGGCCAACAGCAGGTAATGGGCCAAAGGCCTGGGGTTCCTCATGGACCAATAAGAACTCCCATCAACATCCAGGCCATCATTGCCCAGAACCCTCAGCTGCGTCACCTCACGCCCCAGCAGCAAATTCAGCACATCCAACAGATGATCGCTCAGCGACAGCTTCAGCAGGGCCAGATGATGAGGATGTCAGCAGCCCAGGGACAGGTCCAAGGCCAAATGCATCCTCAAGCCATGCAAGGCCAGGTGCAGCAAGTTGGGCCTCGAATGCCTGGCCATGAGGGTCAGCAACAGCTTCGCTATGGAATACCAGGCAACCAAGTGCTGGCGGGAGCACCTCAGCAACCAGGGGTGCTGGGCCAGCCAGCAGGTCAGCAATTCCAGCAGGGCCTCATTCCACAGCAGCAACCTTTACAGCAAGGTGCTCCTGCTCCGTATGGACTTACAGTTCAGCAACAGCAGATGATGCAACAGCAGCAGGCCCAGCAGCAGCAGATGATGAGAGGCCAGGTTCAGCTGCCTCGAGCTATGATGGGACAGGTTCGAGCTCCTCTGCAGGGCCACATGGTCAGATCCATGTCTCCCCATCAGTCTCTAGGCCAGGGTTCTCCTGGAGATCCCTCTGCCCAGCAGCGGCAGGCCCTTCTAATGCGGCAGACTCCACCTGCTCAGGGTCACCAGTATCAGCAGCCTCTCCAGCAACAGCAGCAGCAGATGGCCACAGCCATGAGTCCATTTCAGGCATCACCCTCTCATGCAGGCTCACCTGCAGGTGCCACTGGACACAAACAAGAGTCTGATTCAAGCCCAGCACGAGTAAGATCAAACCCGAACACGCCCTCTCTGTCCAGCAACATCTCATCTCCTGCCAGAGTCGATGGTGGGGCTGGGAAGAACAGTCCGTTCAACCCGATGGCGGCGTCAGCCTCCCCCTTAAGGTCTCCTCTGACTAGGATGCCTCAGGATCACTCTGGTCTCAAGTCTGAGCTCCAGGGTGCTGGCGGAGAACTGAGACAAACCACCCCACTTAATGGGCCTTTGCCTCAGCTAGGATCACAACAGAGCACTGGATCGAGTGAAGGAGCTCTCTGTAAGATGACTCTGCAAAACATCAAACAAGAGCCCAAAGAGGTGCAGTGTGATGCAGATGGGGCAAGCGAAGCCCACGCTAGGGTGGTTAAGCGAGAGGTATCCGGTGAGCCTGTCAGCAACGCCAGTGGATTCCCTAATGCCTCTGGCCCAGGGGACGTCGCAGGAGACCCTGGCTCCCACATACCCAGAACAGAAACAGGTCAACAACTGTTGCAGAAGCTCCTAAGAACCAAGAACCTGCAGCTTGCATCCCAGAGACCTTCTGAAGGAATCCATAATGAGATCAATGGACATATTAACAGCAAATTGGCCATGTTGGAGCAGAAGCTTCAGGGGACTCCGCGCAACATGGAGGTAAGGGAAAGTAATGCATTCAAATATTTGTTTGGTTGATGTATTTCAATTTTTGTTGGGTTGCATATCATTTATGTATTAACCTACAGTGTTTCTTTAATCATCATTTCCTTAATCATCACTCTTCGTGAACAGGACCTGCAGTCTATAACAAAGAAACCTCCAGTTGTCAAAGCCAAGCGCACTTACAAAGCCGCTGGAGAAAGGGGTCCAAATTCCAGAAAGAAAACAAAGAAGGAGGAGGTTGGGAAAAGCACAGAAGCCCTGATGAAACAGCTGAAGCAAGTAAGTAGGCCTTCTACTACGCTGTTAAGCCTCTCTAAGCATTTTATCTTAATGCCAACAGATTTTGGTGGTAGTTTTATTGCTATTTTTGTGTTAGAAGCTCTTTGTTAAAAAATATAGTCCTAAAGTTAGTGCCCATTACTTTAAGTGCCAGTTACAAGCTTCTTTTATCCTCAACATGTGTATATGAGTAGGTATACCTACAGCTCTGGAAAAAAACTACTGCAGACCACTGCAAATTTTCCTGAAATCAGCGTCTCTACATGTATGACAGCCATTCATTTCCAGTGTCAGTTGAATTTGGGAGAAATGTTGTCGGTAGTTTACAGAATAAAAAAAATGTTCACTTTACTCCCACATTTACCTATAAATATTTAAACCAGACGAACTGATAATTGATAATCTCTTATTTTTTTCCAGAGCTGCATGACTGTGTACTTTCGTCTTTTCAAACATTTGGATGTGTTTGGCATCTCTATGATGTCTTATTTGCCTCCTCTTGTGCTTTCTTCACCAAATCCAGGGCCTCTCTCTCCTGCCCCTGATGGAGCCCTCCATAACGGCTAGCCTGGATCTGTTTGCCCCTTTTGGCAGCAGCCCAGCCAACGGCAAAGCCCAATTAAAGGGCTCCTTTGGGAGTGCTGTGCTTGACAACATCCCTGACTATTATTCTCAGCTTCTTACCAAGGTATGACCTAGTACTACAAGTACTCGTCTCAGTAAGTTTCTTTTTGGTGGTAAAGACTTTATGGGGTTTTTTCATTGATGCACAGTTTTTGACACCATTTGTCTGATCTCTGTAGAATAACCTCAGTAACCCACCAACACCACCATCATCCTTGCCTCCCACTCCACCACCCTCTGTGCAGCACAAGCTGCTGAATGGCGTGACTGCTGTAGAGGAGCTCTCCGAGGATAAGAAGGAGACCGAAGCATCAGAAAACACTATAGGTGAGGGTACGCATGCACACACGTGGTGTACATCACCAGCGCAAGTTCTGTGATCTTGACTGGGAACGATGTAGTGAATGCATAAATGTACAAAATGTAATTTTGTGTTTTGCACCAAATAAAAATATGAACGTTTAAGCTGCAGTGTGCTCCAGCTCCTCCTTTATACAAGCACTGTCCTACTGTGAGGCTCCTGCCAGCTTCTGGATGATGTATAGAGTTCTCTCTTAACCTCTGTAGTGAATGTGTTTTGCTCTGTAGATTCTGTGGCTGAGGAAGTGAAGAGTGTTGACATACTGGCAGCCCTGCCCACTCCACCCCACAACCAGAACGAGGACAGCAGGTACAGCACAGGCTGAATTGTTCCTGTTATTTGAATTCCACCGAGGGAGGTATTCCCTTGGAAGCAGTGTGTTCTCTGAAGCTGAAGGGACATTTTTTTTCCCCCCAGAATGGAGAGCGATGATGACAGTGATGCCTTCGATGGCATCGTTCCAGCCTCCTCTCCTGAGAGTCCGATTGGTGAAGACAACCCAAGGTTTCCACTGCTCGAGCCCAAAGAGGAAGAGAATGAGAGGGCAATTTCGCCAGTCATCCCAATCATTCCTCGTGCTGCCATACCTGGTACATATATGAAAACATCAGAGCAGTCTTTGTGTTCTTTAATGTGGTATTTGACTTCAAGACTTTTCTTGTCATTGAACAGTTCCCTGTACAGCGAAAATTGGGTTCTTTTGGTTAACACACAGAGCGTCCAGCTTTATTCAAGATTAAAGATTGAAGATTATTTTATTATTACATCTCATTATACTTGTATAAGAGAGTAAAACACTTCGTGTTTTTTTGCTCCTCAAAAAATAAATGATAAATGAATAAATAGTAAGTGAAGTGTGTGCATGCATGCGAGAGAGGGGGGGGGGGGGGGGTGAATGGGGGTAGAGAGAAAAAAAAAAGATAAGTGTTATAGTGCAAGGCTGTCTTTAGGTTGTGTTCATCAGTCTTATCGCCTGGTGGAAAAAGCTGTTTTGGAGTCTAGTGGTCCGAGCTGTAAGACTTCTATATCGCCTGCCAGATGGCCGCAACTGGCTTAGACTGACAGCTTATGCATAGTCTGTTGGATTTCTGACTAGTTTTCCCAGAAACAAAGCCATTTGAGATGGTCGACGGGAAGGCGGTCTCAACAGCTGCTCCGTGGGATAAAGCCAAGAACAACGAGGTGTCTGTCACGTTCACGCTGTCGGCCGCCGCGGCAAAGGTACAGAAATTCCTCTGGGATATTTTTATCCTTAATTTGGCAGCAAGCTGAATCACCTGTTCTCAGTGTAACCTTGTAAACGCAACCTTTCCTTTGCATAGAATCTGAATACGGTCATGGTTGCTGTGGCCCAGCTTTTGCATATGCGGATTCCGAGCTCCTACGAGGTGACTTTCCCCCAGAGCCCAGGGAGAGCTGGGAGCGCTGCGCCTGGAAAAGGTCCAGATGCCGCTAATCCAGGTAATTCTGTCCACTTCCTTGTTGCCTCCCACCTCACGGTCTTGTGTAACGAGTGAACTGAATGTTTTATTAGATGCCAGGGTATCTGGCATACGGATACTGTGTTTTTGCTCAGCATTTTTATATTTGCGAAACTATAAGTTACTGGAAACTTTTGTGAATAAATGTTTGTATGACAGGATTTCTTGACCTTTGCTCTCTGAGGGAAGTTAATGGCACCTTCCTCTGATTGCCTGGTTCTCCCTTACAATATGATTTTAAATTGGTTTATGTAAAACCTTTCAAGAATATGTGAATTGAACACTGGAAGGCAGCTATTGAAAACTGTGAGGTTATGGCTCTGAGGAGATTGCACTTTGTTTTATTAACATCAAAGTAACCGTCAGAACTTAATTCTGTGTCAGGAGCCCTGTGCTTGAAGCCTGGTGCTGTGGATGGGAACCAGGGGGCTGAGTGGGTGAGGCAGTTTGATGTGACCTTGCCTGGTTGCACTCTGAAGAAGCAAATAGACATCCTGTCTCTCATCAAACAGGTGAGTTTGATTGAAGCTGGCAAGTGACAGATACTAGCAGATGTCGTTTCAGCACCAGAAGATGTACTTTTTGCAGAATGTGAAACCGTGTGAATTTTATAGATTCAGCTTTACCTGCATATCAGCATAGCTGAGAGTTACTGAATTTAACATAACTCAAAAACATAAAGTGCATAAGATTTAGAAAATAAAATGGAGGACAGCGCTCCAGAAATTGATATAATTTAACATATTGTGATAACGATGCTTTTGCACACCCATATGTAGTAATGATTTACCTGTTGGAGTTTCAGGATGCTCATGCTCTAAAACCTATTCTGTTCATCTTCTCCAGGAGTGCCCTGAGCAAGAAGACAGACCAGTCCAACACTGTTACACCACTAATGTGTCTGACCTGGATGTGCGTCATCTCCCCATCTTCCCCGTTGAGGAATCGCCACCTCCATCTCCCTCCCCACCACCGCCACCAGCAACCCCACCCGCCACTGTTCCAACCCTCACTCCAACACCCACCGCAGAGACAGCCACTGGTGCCAACCCGGAGGCAACATCTACCCCACCTGTGGAGCCTCCTGTTGAGTTGGGACCTCCTGCCCAACCCGGTTCCCCGGCACCAGCTCCTGCGAGCACCGCTGATGCCGTCATCAAAACAGAGCCCGAGCAGAAGGCCATCGTCCCCCCTGACCAGCCTCCAGCTGCTCCCAGTGGGGATGTGGCTTCCCCCCCTGCCGCTCTGACCTCCGCTGTCCCCAAGCAGGAGCCCTCCCCCTTGGTCTGCTCCATGCAGCCCCACCCCACCTTCACCATGGTGCTGTCCCCCAAGCTGGTCAAGCCGCGCTGCCGTCCGCTGTCGGGCGACGACCTGGAGGTGAAGCCCAAGCTGAAAAAGTGGAAGGGCCTGCGCTGGAAGCGGCTGCAGCTGCTCATCACCATCCGCAAGGGCGGTTCCAAGAAGGAGAACAGCCGCGAGGTGTCGGAGCTGATGGACCGGCTGCAGATCACGCTGCGGCCCAACAAGATGCCGCGCGACAAGCGCAAGTGCTGCTTCTGCCACGAGGAGGGCGACGGCGCCACGGACGGACCCGCCCGGCTGCTCAACATCGACGTGGACCTGTGGGTGCACCTGAACTGCGCGCTGTGGTCCACGGAGGTGTACGAGACGCAGGGCGGCGCGCTGATGAACGTAGAAGTGGCGCTGCGACGGGGGCTGCGCACGCGCTGTGCGTACTGCCAGAAGACGGGTGCCACCAACAGCTGCAACCGGCTGCGCTGCCCCAATGTCTACCACTTCGCCTGCGCCATCCGCGCCCGCTGCATGTTCTTCAAGGACAAGACCATGCTGTGCACGCAGCACAAGCTCAAGGGCCCCAGCGAGGAGGAGCTGAGCACCTTCGCCGTCTTCCGCCGCGTCTACATCGAGCGCGACGAGGTGAAGCAGATCGCCAGCATCCTGCAGCGCGGCGACCGCATCCACATGTTCCGCGTGGGCAGCCTCATCTTCCACGCCGTGGGCCAGCTGCTGCCCTCCCAGATGGCCCACTTCCACTCGCCCACCGCCCTCTTCCCCGTGGGCTACGAGGCCACACGCATCTACTGGAGCACGCGCGTGCCCAACAAGCGCTGCCGGTACCGCTGTCGCATCAGCGAGGCCGAGGGCAGGCCGCTGTTCGAGGTGCGCGTGCTGGAGCGAGGCCAGGACGACCTGCAGTTCGCCGACAACAGCCCTGATGGTATGTGGCGCCCTCTGTAGGGCACAGAGGTGTCAGTCGCAGGTTTAGAAAATAAAAACCCTGCCACGTTTTCCTTCTAGCAGGTGACTTCACTGAGTAGCTGATCTACCTGTCTTAAGTGCTTATTACGATCAGCTGATTCAGAGCTGGTTGGATCAAATTTGTGGCAGGGTTTTCACTTTCTGAACCTGGGATTGACAGCTCTGGTAGGGCATAAGGCTCTGAATGGGTTTGAATCTGCCTATTAACACCTGTTACTTAGGCTCTGTTACTTTTTGGCTCTGTATTAACTGTGGTATTTAACAGAATTGTGATTGCACAGTTTAGGCAGTGTTACGAGTGCATGGCTCAAGGCAAACGCAACATGGAAGGGAGACAGCACTTGAGTACAATAATGAAAAATAATAATTGATAAAAATTAAGTAATTACGGTGAATGCAGTCAGTATAGCTGAAAGCTTAAGAAATACGAATGTAGGTGCAGTCGTGTTCTAAAACAACAAAAGAAAAGAATGGCTGGAGAGCTGGAGTCCAAAAAACACAAGTGCCGGTGGCCAAGGCAGGAGGAGGCCACACCAGGCCTGGAGAACCGGCCCCTTTAAGGAACACCCGGATCAGGAAATAATTGCAGTTGGATTCCCCACACCTGCAACAGTCAAGGCTTACAAAGAGACCGGTCACAAGAAAAACAGGGAAGAGCCAGACCACAGGCAGGGTCGTGACAGGCAGATTGCAGTTGTTCTTTAAGACTTTAGTTCAATCATGATTACACTCCTATGGATAGTCAAAGCTTAGCATGTTGAACTGTGCATTACAATTCTCATAGTGCATTACAATTTAGTGACGCTGTGTGAGTAATGGTGAATGTGATGTTGTCCTGCAGGCATCTGGGGCAAGGTGGTGCAGCGGGTGGCCAAGCTGCGGGAGGAGGCCGGCATGCTGAAGCTCTTCACAGACCACGTGAGGGGGGAGGAGATGTACGGTCTCCGCCTGCATGCCGTCCTGCGCATCACCGAATCCGTAAGTATAAACGCTTACTGCTTAAGTAAAGTAGGATCTCAGGTTGCTGATCTGTTGTCAGGTTCTAAAATGTTTTTACCTGGTCCCCCGGAGGGGATTGACCAGGCATTGCAATGATCCTGTCCGTGTGTGTGTGTGTCTGTCCGCCCGTGTTGCAATAACCCTTTCTGTCTAAATGTGCGACCAAGTTGCCATGTCTGATTGCACTTGTTTTCCTCTGTGTGTACCACCCAGCTACCCGGAGTGGAGAACTGCCAGGACTACGTGTTCCGTTACGGCCGTCACCCCCTGATGGAGCTGCCGCTCATGATCAACCCCACAGGCTGCGCCCGCTCAGAGCCCAAGATCCTCACTCACGGCAAGAGGTGAGTTCGTTATAGTATAGTGTCTCATGGAGCTTAGTGATGCATGGAGCCCAGTCTAGGGGGGTCGCTGTTGATCAACCCCACAGGCTGCGCCCGCTCAGAGCCCAAGATCCTCACGCACGGCAAGAGGTGAGTTTGCTGTAGTGTCTCATGGAGCCCAGTCTAGAGGGGGTGCTGTTGTGCAGTAGGCTATGGTGCCCATACCAAATATCTGTGAACCTCAGGTTGTTTGATGATGCCCCACCATCTCTTTCTCCCACTTATTTCCTGTCTTGTTCCTGTGTGATTCAAGAAGAAAAGGCCCCTAAAAAGCCTTGAATAAATAAATAAATGAGAAGCCATGTATAAATCAAAGGTCTTTTTGCTAAAGGGGGTTGACTTGAGCACGTTGACTTGGCTATGGTGTCTCACCACAGCAAGGGTGCTCAGAAAAAAGACCACTTTCATCCTAACCACATGCTGCCCTCTGGGAGGAGGTGTAGATTCACCAGGAGCAATACAAATACCCTAAACAACAGCTTCTTCCCATTGGCAGTCACAACTTTAAATGCAATTAATGTAATGTAATAATGTAATGGAACAGTGATACTGGTTTTTGGATAGTCATGTTTGTCACTTCACTGCTGCTGTTGACTGATTTTGCTTCGCTACCTCTTACTATCCAATACCTACGGCATAATGTGCAATACGTACCTCAAAGTGCAGCATTATCATTCACAGCCTCTGTAGATAGCCATTGTATTATTTATTATGACCTTGTATGTACCCTCTTTACTCGACACTTTTCTTCTTTACTTGCACCTTTGTGGCCTAGCTGTCTAATGTTGTACAGGCAACTGTTCAGTGAGAATAAAAGGTTGTGAATCTTGAATCCTCCAGGCCCCACACCCTGAACAGCACAAGCATGTCAAAGGCCTACCAGAGCACCTTCACCGGGGAGATCAACACCCCCTACAGCAAGCAGTTTGTGCACTCCAAGTCGTCTCAGTACCGACGCCTGAAGACGGAGTGGAAGAACAACGTCTACCTGGCGCGCTCGCGCATCCAGGGGCTGGGCCTCTACGCCGCCAAGGACCTGGAGAAACACACCATGGTCATTGAGTACATCGGCACAATCATCCGCAACGAGGTGGCCAACCGTCGGGAGAAGATCTACGAGGAGCAGGTATGGTAGACCAGGAAATGGACATTTGAAGTTGTACCCTAGATAGTTAACATTGCTGAATGTTTTGCAAAATGTTTCAGCTTGTAGATGTTTGACACGCTCCCTCTAAATCTCCTGTGTGCTTACTTCCCTAGAACCGTGGCATTTACATGTTCCGCATCAACAACGATCATGTCATTGATGCAACCATTACTGGTGGGCCAGCTCGGTAAGTAATTGTCCTTTGCTTTTATTTTTGTGGAACACATTGAATTGCCATTGTGTATGAAATGCGCTATACAAATAAACTTGCCTTGCCTTGCCTAAGTGTGTAAATGTTTAGATGCCTCTTGACGTATCTGAAGGACTGTCTGCTTCTCTGTCTTAGTGCGACAACCTTGCATAACTCTGCACCCTCTTACTAATCTTTTGTCTTGCCTTTAAAAAAAAAACAAGCTATGTGAACCACTCTTGCGCACCCAACTGCGTTGCCGAGGTGGTGACCTTTGACAAAGAGGACAAGATCATCATCATCTCCAGTCGCCGAATTCCAAAGGGCGAGGAGGTGAGTGACTGAGAGATAAGTCTTTATAGAATCAGACTAGTCTTAAAGAGGACAAGATTTCAACGGAAGTACAAATATTTGAATTACAAACAACCTGATAAAGCACAGAAGACAAAAATGTATGAAGTAACTGCTTGTGAAATGGACAGGGTGCTGGAGTTTATTTTACATTTTGAACTCTCGACCTCTTGGTCATCTCCAACGCAACTATTTCTTAAGAGGTGTGTCTTAAGAGAGTTCTGTTTCTTTTTCTAACATTGGCTCACCCTAATCCTCTTATTATTTCTCTGCCTCCCCACTCCAGCTGACTTACGACTATCAGTTTGACTTCGAGGACGATCAGCACAAGATCCCCTGCCACTGTGGCGCGTGGAACTGCAGGAAATGGATGAATTAAACAGGGTGGCGCATCGGGAATGAGGGGACGCCTGCCACCGCTGTTGCCACAACCCAACCCACCCCACCTAACCTCAACTCAGCTCAGCTCAGCACCCCTGCGCCAAAGCCTGTCGGACCCTACTCGTCACTCAGTTCATAAGCTCAGTCCTCACGTGTTTGAGGCTAGGGGGGCGAAGAGGGGTCGCCCCTCCTCACTGAAAGACAAGACTTTGCATTTGTCAACCCAGGAGCCAAAGGTCTGAAGGGAGGGTATACCCTTGGAAGACGCCACCTGCGTGCGCAAGCAGCAGCTCTGGCCATGCTTGAATAGATTTTATTTGTTTGTTTTGTTTTTTGTTTGTTTGTTTTTCTGTTTTGTGACTCTTGGAATAAACAATAGCACCAACCACCAATAACAGAAAAACCTTGCTTTGCCAAAAGCACCTCTACTTCCTCTACTGCTCTCCCATAATAAGCTAGCTGACTTGACTGACTGGCTGGAATCAATCCTTTTTACACTTACCAAAAGCCCCTTGATTTTAGAGATCATATCAGTGCATTTGTAGGGTTAGTAATAAGTGGAGAACGTTGATTTTTAAAGCCATTTCTAAATACTCAGATGAACTAATAAGACTTTTCACTTTGGACCTATTGTATCTTTCTTCCTCGTTGGTCTGTTTTTCCTCCAACACCTCCCATCCGCCCACCTGCACCTCCCCCTCCCCTCCTCTCCTCTCCTCACCCACCCCCTGCGCAACACTCTCCCACTAAGTCATCAATGAAGAGGAAGATCAACTAGGATATCAGCAAGACAATCCTGGAGGGGCTCTGCACAGAACTGTGTTATCTTTTTGATGGATCAGATGTAAGATAATATAAAAAAAGAGAGTTGAGATATTTGACCTGTGGCTTCACAAAAAGGCACCAGATGTTTTTATTTGTTAATGGAGTTCAAGGTGGGTTCTCTTGACCCCTGTCTACCTCATTGAGTTTGTGGGAAGTGACTGCTTTGTACAAAAAAAACTGTTAAAAAGTGCTACTGTGGAAAGGGGAAGGTAGGAATGTTCTCATGGTGAATGCCTTCTCGGATAAGCAGGGAAACTTTGCAGCAGCTTTGCTCCTCATCTTTAGCTGTCTATAGAAATGCATTTTTATGTGTTTATTTGGGTTTTCGCTTGCTAGGAGTTTACATTGGTGAGCCACATTTGCCATCTCTTCTAAAGCTTCCACACAAGCAGTACAGTATCATGAAGCATTAATCTCGATGTGGTCGTGTTAGGGGGAGACGGGCGAGTTGCTGCCCCCACCCTCTTGGCCGTCACGTGTAGCTAATCTGTTTGTTTTCTGCTTTTGCAAAAAGAAATCTAATTTTAGCAATCATGCTTTTTTTGAAGAGAGAGCAAAACAGTTGAGTGTGTAAACGCACAATAGAAATGGACTTGTCGCTGAGGGCAGAGATAATGATGTGAATGACAGATTCCACAGCCTATTGAATCATGGGTGCACTTTGAAGTTTTTTTTTTTGTCTTTTGTTTCTCCTGCTCCTCTTGCTTTTCTGATCATGGTTCAGCTAACCTCAGATGAGACTGTAGGCCTGACCACCTCAGGCTTTTTGTTTTTGTTTTGTTTTTGGTTTTTTTTGCGATGGCGAGTCCGCTTGTGATGAACGGTAACTGATGATGCAAGACTACTATTAAGGTTGAGAGTGTGTTCTCCCGTTCTGAAGACCCATCACCACACACATGTGCTGTCATGTGTCCCCCTCCCCTGACCTGACGTAATCCTACAGTATGCCTCTTCCTCTGTTCTAGTTGACTGTTGTAAACTTACTGTAGTGAGTCTTTCTCTGCCATTAGCGAAGCCTGTGTGTTTCTTTTCTTCCCTGCATTGTGAGTTTGGTAGTGGTGGCTACATTGGTGCCCTCACACACATATATACACACGCGCACACACACACTTCACCTCTAAAAGGCTCCAAGCAATGGCAGAGATAGACTGTAAAAGGGCATTTGCTTTCCTTTCCTGTTTAAAATTTCCCTTTTTTAAGGTAATTTAAAAACAACAAAAAAAAAAAAAAAACAATTTCCAAGTCTTCAAAGCACGGAGCCTCGTAAGAGAAGTCTCCGGAAGCCCATGCTACTTAATGTTCCTTCTCCCTCTGACGTAGGACCTCATATAATAATAATAATAATAATAATGGAAAAAATGCAAAATGTACAAACTGTAAATATGAAAAGGGGGGGCAAGAGACTCCAGCCCCTTTTTAATCAATAAAAAAAAATCAAATTGTAGAGAAATAAAATCAACACATCAACCACTGGATATCATTTTATCAAAAAGATTAAATGTGTGTATATATATATAAATATATGTAAAATGGCGAAACAAAGTACTATCCTGATATGTATATGAACCAGAGTGTTTTTTGCATTTGTGTTTTTTTCTATTAGCATTTTTTGCTATAACACCACAAACAGTTTGACAAAAAACACAAAAAATCACAAAAAAAGAAATAACGTGTGCTGGATTTCTTGTCTTCACCGGTGACATAGATAAGTGGTTGAGGTGAAATTTGACAAATGTATACGAGGGAGAAATGTTTTGAACGTTTTGCTGAGTAATTATACTTCATCATGGGGAAAATCAGTAAAATGGTGCATAGCATTTGTGTATTTATGTAATATTGTTCTCCCTACATTTTTACTTTGATTTATTTATGCTACTGCTTGTAAACTTCAGAAGATAACGTGTCCCTGAATTGGGCAGAATTGGAACTAGTTGACTCGGTAAATGGCAAATCTTAAAACTCTTGAAGATAGTTTTGATATGATTGGTGTTTGTTTTGGTTGTTTTTTGGTAATGATTTCTTCCCTCTAGAGGTGAATGTGTTCATATATATATACATACATACATATATATATATATATAGCTTGTGAATTGGCTACACAGCCTAATGTATGTTATGACTTGATATTCTACAGTATCCCCATATTTACCCAAGAAAGAATTGCACTCAGCGTTTTATAGAGTTCTTCTCTTTAAAGGTTAGATGTTAAAGCGAGTATCAGATGCAGCGATATAGCTATATATATATATTTTTATGTTTTCAAGGGAAGACCATAATATAAAAGTAAAAAACACATTGGCTCTCACTGGATTACAGCCTGCAATTTGTTCTTACCTTCTATTTGTGTTTGGATATTTTAATTTAATTTTTTTGTTTTTTTCTTTCTGCATATCTTTATAATTTAATAAAACGAAATGGCTGAAGTTGGTTTTTTTAACTTAACCTACTTTTTAAGATGTCGCATCTGTACAGCAGAGCTCCTTTTAGGGCAGATGAATAAATGATCATTTTTATTCTATGTGGCATGTTTTGTATGGATATCATTTTGAATTGTACATATTTTTTGACGACGCCAGAGGATGCATCTCTTTATATACGGCTGCCACCCCCTCTTCCCCTTCCCCATTTCTCCTTCCTTCCATTTATTTCTTTGTCTCTGCTATCTTGTAAAGGAAAATAAATGCATTTTAAATATAAACTGTCAGTGAATGTGAAGTTTCCTCTCCAAGTTACAGAGCCTGAGGCTTGAGATTTTGCAATAACGTCCTCCAAAACATGCAGCTTCCTGAAACAAGCCACTATTACTCACACCTTGAGCTCATCCTTTGGATATTTTTTACCATATTTGGTCATCCTCAAAGGCGAGATCTAGTAGATAACACACAGATAACCTTTGTAAAGTAAAATGGTTGACAAAACATTGGCTGGAATGTTGTCAAAATACTGAGGCGCTTTTTACACACTGGGTGTGATCCCATGAACCTTTAAAAAGTGTAAAAAATAAACAAGACCTAAAACATTACAAAGTAAATGTTTATTAATGTATCATTCATATACACATTTTCAAACTAATCCTGAAGACTTGCATTGTTTTTTTTTTTTACATGGTTTAAGATTTTGCCTAATAACTTCATCAACACAGGCATAGAATGTCATCCAAAGAATCTGAACAACATTAGTCACTCGTTGACACGCCAAACATGTACAATCATGTCTGACATTTGGTTTTACATCATGCCAGTCAAGTCTTGGCTGCAGTCAACAGTGGGCCATCCTGAAAAGTGACAGTTTCCCGACACACCCTGTGTGGCTCATGCCTCTCCACAACTCCAGTAACACCAGCAGGTGAGTGCTCTGGTGTACACACAGTCCAGTGTGTACCAGAAAACAAGCCCCATATAAATAACAGCACAAGTCTACTCCCCCCAGCCTTTTCAGATCATCCTTTAAGCAAAGACGGATAGCCCAGTGTTTTTGTTTTATTATAGAAAGCACCATTTTATTTTAAGAGCTCAGTCACATCAATCGTTTCCAATAGGTCCTCCTGTTCAAGTGAAAGGTCTGCTCACTGCATCAAGATCAGCCTCCCCCCCTCCACCCCCTCCCCAACTGTCTTTAGCCTCCACATAGGGTTATGGTCATTTTGCACCATATCATGAAACCTGGGAGGGGTCCCAAAAAGGTAACCCAACTAAAAAACATGAGGCCTCGCATTCGTTTATAAATGGGATGTACTGTGGTGGGCTTGTGTGTTGTGGAGGAGGCCAGAGGAATTCAGACACCAAACCGCTCAGATCCTCCTCATCTGTTCCAGTAACGGTGGTCTGGTCTGCTGCCCGCGACAGGACCAGGACCAAGACTCTGGTGGTGTCTTACAATGGGAACACTTGGCATCTGGCATCCACTTTCATGGACTTAATACTTTAAGATGTGACAGTAGCCCAAGCGGTTTTTAAATGAAAGAAGAATCTAACTACCTATGCAAGTAAAAACACGTCTTTACTAAAGGTCACGGCTCCAAATGGCAACGAATGGACAGCATTAGGAGACAGAGTAGTAGTAGTAGTAGTAGTAGTAGTTCAGATCAGTAGTACCTTCAAGTTTGTTTGGAAAGCTAAAAACACAAACAGTAGAAAATGAAACAAACAGAAAAAGATATATTTGGAGTACTTGGTTATAAACAAGTTATATTGATTGGCTAAAAGATGCAATACTTTACAATACAAATATACATAATGCATGAACTAAGTGGTGAACCAGCCTTGGGGTTGGTATTCATTCAATCTTTCATCATCTCACAGTGCCCAGACAGTAAAATCAGTATGCAAAACCAAAGAGGCCAGTTCCATCAAAGATTGTCATTCAGGATGATTTACAGATAATGTTACAAGAACAATGAAACGCCTTCTCATTCCATGCATCTAAAAATAGTTCTCAACTGAAATCAAAGTAGGAAAACAATTTTTTTCCCCCCTCGCTTTCCTCCCAAGACAGTGCAGCTATAAAGTCGTTCCCCTTCCCTACGGGGTTCGACTTGCTCAGTGTGTGGCGTCTTAGTCGCGTCCAGCAGGTACGATTATCTGTGTTCGGTCACTTCTGTCGGCCATTTGTTAGACAGTGACCTGGGCTCCACTGACTATAATCCCCTGATTGACATGTCACAGTAAAGAAAAAAAAAAGATATAAAAAAATATTAACAATTAAATAAAATGTCAATCACCCCAAAACGGTGAAGAAAGAAATGAAAAATCAGCAAGGAAAATGAATTGTCGACCACACTGACAGAATGATCCTTAATAATTAAAATCAAAAAATAAAATAATTAATTACACACACATACATGCGCATTCATTCTGTTTGCAGCATTTCTGTGATGCTTCGACTTGGATGGAGCCCACATAACCCTGGGTTTAAGCTGCAGGCAGACTCTAATGCACTGTCACACAGAAGATCTCTCACACCAAGGACCATTCCATGTTCATACTTATAGTACTCCAACCCCCCTCACCCATCCCCTTTCCTGCTGTTTTAAATATTACATCAGAGCTATAATACTAAGTCTATATATATTCACATGGAACAGAGTCACAGACACTGAGGCTTGCTACATCCTTGCCTATGCTATTGTAACGCATCACACCTCAAGAAAAGGAAGTCTACCTTCTCACAATCATAGCCACAGCCACAGCGCATAACATGGGTATGACAAAGACTTGTGGGTGGAGGGAAAAAATGCATTAAAAAATTACTTGCAACGCTGGACATATTTCAAGGTCTGAATTGTAGTGTACAGCCAAAAACGTCTGTTTGAAGCGCCTCTCGCCTAGTCCCATTACTGAAGAATTACTTGGCAATAAAAATAAATTAATAAAAAAAACAGAGTGGGATCACAAGATTAAGTCTCAAACCAAATGTTTAGCATTGTACGTTAGTAGTTCCTGCCATGAAACACACACCAAATGAAAGCAAACACAAAGTTGCAGATCTACAGACACTGGGTGGAGGTCTGGATGGGTGTGGGGAGTGGTCAGCAGAGAGGGACCCGTTAGTGGAGTGGTTTCAGGGGCGGACGGATCCTGGTGGGGATGGTGTGGGGTGGGGTGGGGATGGTGTGCGTCGGGGGGTCTGCTCGTGCTGGGCTGGGCTGCAGTTAGGTGGGCAGAAGGGGTCGGATTGGATCGGGGTGGGGGGTGGAGGAACGGCTAGACTCAGTAGTTTTGGTTAAAAAAGGTGAGGTAGACCTCTTCACAACACAGAAGTGTGGCTTTGAAAGAACTGGCAGGGTCTCTTCTTTGTTTTTTGTTTTTCAAATTCTCGCTCGATACTTTTTTCCCCGTGTCTCTCCACAAACCCCCTCGCCCCCGCCATCCTCGAGTCTGTGCGCTCTTAACCCAGTCGGCGCGTCTCGTCTCGTCTCGGCGAAAGTGTCCTGCTGGGGAGGAGGGCTGAGCAGATCACATCTTCACGTCCTCCTCCACGCTGAGCTGCGACAGGGTCTTCTTGATGCGCAGGGCCGTCAGCCGCGCCGCGCCATTAGAGTACCAGCACTCCCGCATGATCTTCCCCATGACTCGCAGCGACTGAAACACACACACACACACACACACACACATTAACACCAGAAAATGTGTGGTTCCCAAGATCTATGAGCTCATACATGATGGCACAGTGTTTTGTTTGATTTGTTTTCTTCAAAGTGTTGAGTAAATGTCCATACACTGTCCATTTCACAAGCAAAAACAACCAGGTGATTAAATGAATGCTTCTTAAATGTACAATGTGTTGCAGTTTGTACTAGCTTCTACTAAGACTTCTGGTCATCTCCAATGCAGCTATTCTTCAGGGAAAGTTCTATTTTCTTTGTTTTCTATAAAGTGAGCAGATACAGCACAGTGTTGTTGCAATATAAGATAATAATAATAATAACAATAATAATAATAACAATAACAATAACAATAACAATAATAATAATAATAATAATCATCATCATCATCTTTACTTGTATAGCACAATTGATACAAGATGCAGCTCAAAGTGCTTCACAGTTTGGCAGGAGAAACTCAAGCCAACATTTCTTGCAGTCCAGTGGCGCCGGAGCAGATGAACACAATAACGCAATGACACACGCAATGACGCAATATAAACTTGTTTTGTCAAATACACTGCTATGCAAATATTAAAAGGTGACCACGGGGCACTCCTCCCTGGTCTTACCTCGTAGCTCTGCCACCAGTTGGGAACATTGGGCCGTAGCCTCTGGTCACACACCACCTTCCTCATCTCCTCGATGGAGGGGTCAGAGGGCACCAGGTCGTAGTAGGGGAGCTGGTACTCTTCATGGACACCTATGGGGGTAGGGTCAAAAGCCTGCTTTAAACAGCTGCCCACTTTGGCCAACCCACCCAAAGACATACACCATGCCAGGTCTGGTCTCACCTCCAGCGCTGCAGCGTCGCGCTATCTCCCAGTACACCAGGCCCAGGGCGTAGATGTCTGCGTTCTTGAAGGCGTCGAAGAACTTCATGTTGATGGTCTCATCTAAAACCTCTGGCGCCATATATCTGAGAGGGAGGGGGAAGGGGGGCTTTATGAGTTTTGTTTACTTTTTTTGGAGTAATACAGGGACATGCATCACAATGTTCTATAGGTAAGACAAAATACAACAGTAGGTGCGGTATACTGTCAATGCTTGCCTATACAGTAGTCTGATCATACATCTATCTATAAAGCAACTTGTGTGAGGGTGTCTCTGTGTCCCCTCCATGAAATCCAACAGGGACAGGCTCTTTTTTGGATAGTCCTATGTAGTTCTACAGTCTAGCAACAAATGCTGAAAATTATAGTAAACCATCTGTTGAAACTCTGTGTCCCTAAGGTTAAGGTTAGGGGTTGGGTTTGATTAAGATGATAATCAGTTAACAATAAACAAAATAAAACTTAAAAATATAAAAATTTCTTTTTATATTTTTTGGCTTTTTCTGGCTTTATTAGATAGGACAGTGAAGACTGGACAGGAGGCAAGAGGAGGAGAGAGACAGGGTAGAGTTGGGAAATGACCCAGAGTGGATTCAAACCACTCATGGTATGGGTGCTGAAGCCACTGTAGCCAAAGCCAGGCCCGCTAATGGGGGGGGGGGGGGGCAAATGGGTCTCTTGCCCCAGGCCCAGAGAAAGGGGGGGGGGGGGCCCAGAACCGGTCCCTCCTTACATTATGGAATATGGGAGGGGGGCCATCAGATTGTCTTGTCCCGGGCCCAGCCAAGACTGTCAGCGGGCCTAGCTACAGCTGCCCCCCAGACACTGAACATCAACAAGTCATCCATAAAGTCTCTGTGGGAGGACTATCCAAATGAAGCATTACTATTTTTGGTATACAGCACAAGTCCCCTCGCGCCCCTCAGGGCTCATTCACACCAAACACTGCCCGTATACAGCACATGCCCGTTTTCTGTCCGTATTGGTATAGAATGCATGTTCACAAATTAGACTATTCACACTGCACGCGTGATCTGAGCGTATTCTGTCACACATACAAACATAATGTAAACGGTTACATGCTGTTCACGCTCAAGTCGGTGTGAATGAGCCCTGAGAGTGCTGCTTGTGGGACGCCGCTGTACCTCTTTGTCCCCACGCGCTGATTGGGTGCGATGTCGATGGTGTCCGTGGCCGACTCGTGCCTCACCGCCAGGCCCAGGTCGGCGATGGCACATGTGCCGTTCTTCTTCACCAGGATGTTCTTGGACTTGAGGTCGCGGTGCGCGATGCCTGGCTTTCCTGTGGAGAACAGTGTCATTAGCAGCAGTAGGACTGAAATATGCACAAGATATTCACCTTGATATTCATATTCAGAAGTACTATACAGAACTACTGATCACAGATATGTACAAAAGCACTAAGAGAAATCCCCCACCCTTTTTTTAATTTGGTCAGTGGGATTTCCCATGATCATTTTTAGAATTTTTTGAGGTAACCAATAAACTCATTTTCACCACAAAAAAAAGTCACCCTTAAGGCAGTGACAATACCGACATACTGTCAAAATTTCAGAACGATACGTTCATGACTTTGTTTTGACTTATTTTGCTAACAAACAAACAAACAAACAAACATGCGAACAGACAGATAAATGCCGGCGGCAGCGTCCTTGGCGTACGCAACAACAATGTCCTCTACAAAAGTGTGCAGAGTACGGTTATGGGGGTATGCAAACATATCACTGATAACCCCACCTAACACACACACACACACACACACACACACACGCTAACAAAACACAGACACAGACCCACACACAGCAGTGACTGTCACTGAACAGCAAAACCAAAATGTAGCTACAAAAAAAATGAAATTCAAGGCCAATCTCAATAATTACCTCCGCCAGTGGAAGAGGTTATGTAATCATCTGTGTTTGTTTGTTTGTTTGTTATTTAGCAACATAATTCAAAAAGTTAAAAAATGGGCCATCTTTAAAGTGATTAGATTTTGGTGGTGATCTAAGCTGCCCTGGCAGAGGTCTGCGCTCTCCGAGTGCTCTTCTAGTTCAGTTATACATTGTTGCACAGCCGTGACACACAAACACATGCAACAAATGGACACAGGAGTGAGGCAGGAGGCCTTACCCTGTGTGCCCAGGATCTCCATGTGCAGGTGAGCCAGCCCACTGGCGGCAGACAGCGCCAGCTTGATCATGCCCTCGATGGTGACGGAGTAGTGGTTCAAGTAGTCAAAGAGCGAGCCGTACTCGTGGTAGTCCGACACCAGCCACAGCTGTGTCCATGTGCCGTTGTCTGAATTGGGGGAAGAGAAGGAGGGTGGGGGTGGAAAGAGAGGGAGAGTTGAGATGAGAAGAAGGAAGCTAAAACATACAAAGGGAACAGGCTGCAACATTTGCATATCTGTGTTAGCAATGCAGGAAAAGACACAGGCGGTGTTTACTCAAATGGCGAGATTCAACCATAACAACTGCTTTGCCTGCAGTCTAGACTAAGGTAATCGTTTCTTAGCATTTGTGTGGTTCCTAAGATGTTCTGCAGAGGTGGAGACAATTCGGCTTGAGAAAGTTAAAGTCCTGTCACGTATTTCGTCTGCCTGTGGTCTAAATACAGGTGAGCCAGCTGATCTACCTGGCTGAAGAGTTGCGTTTATTTGGATCAGCTGGTTTAGTGAATTGGCTGAACAAATATGTGGCAGGACTTTGACTTTATAAACCCGAGAAGTCCACCTCTGATGTTCTGGATAAATGACAGGTGGTAAAACCGATCATTACCTGGTCCCCGGAGGGATTGACCAGGTATTGCAATGACCCTGTCCGTCTGTCTGTGTGTGTCCGCCCATATGGTATCTCCACATATCTATCTATATAGCTATCTCCAAATGCGCTTGTTACCCTTGTTGTCTGCGGCGATGAAACCAAGGATGTTCTCGTGGCGAAGCATGATGGTCTGGTAGATCTCAGCCTCCCGGAACCAGGAGCGCTCCTCCCGCGAGGAGAAGATCTTGACGGCCACGTTGCCTCCTCTCCACTTGCCCCTCCACACCTCGCCGAAGCGCCCCTTCCCAATGATCTCCTGCAGCACGATTGTCCTGGCCACCGTCCTCTGCACAAACAGGGGAAGGCCTGCAGGAGAGCGAGACATCAATGTCAGGGATAGAGCCAATCACGGTGAGGAATCAAGAGGAGAAACGAGAGAACATAGAGTGTTAAATATTTACACAATATTTATACAATAACTAATGAGCACTACAGAAGTTACAAGGAATCAGTTGAAGACTTTCAAACAATATCACTACATTCATATACACATGTTCAATACAAGTACACCAGTAAATGTTATATACCAAAGCATTCTAAAGAATTACAATCCTCTTTAAATTGATTTTAGTAAATAAGCATTGATGCAGAACTGTAATTGGGAGTTGTAATTGTTGATCAACCATTCACCCAAGCTGTGCAGCAATATCTGAGCTCACCTGAACCCGAGCCAGAGGTGGACAGGTCAAAGATGAGGTCCTGCAGCGTCTTGTCCTTGGCGAGATAGAGGTGGTCGCAGGACGGGTCCTCCACGTCCAGCCGCTGCCGGTGGTTGTAGGTACGCTGGTGGTGCTGGAACAGCAGGACACCAACGATCAGCAGCAGGCACACGAGGATGATCGGCCCCGCGATCACCGCCACCAGCTCCACCGGTCCCCAGCTCGAGGGGCTTGCGTCAGCCGGCGCTGCAGAGGAGCACAGGCCAGTGGTCAGTCACCACACTACACCCACCACACTACACCCACATTGACTTTTTCTTTCAGTCACAGTGAGTCATTGCGCCGGCAATACGGTGACCACTTAGTGACGCAACGACTCGCTGAGACGAAAAAAAAAAAAAAACGTAACTAGCTACAACATTACAACATTACTACGACATTACAGAAAGTCTTTAGTAACACATTACAACTTGGTCATTGCCATTCTGGTAACAACAAAGTCATAATAGGGGGTGTGTCTTAAAGATTTACAAAATATCACTTCTACCAGAAGAACTAGGCTGAAGGATTTCAGAATACACTTTTTTTACATTTCACATTAGCTGTTTTACATGCTTTTCTATGTTAATTCAAATTCACTCCAATATGCTTTGTTGGCATGATAATTCAAGAGGACACAGTGTTGCCAAAATGAGTAGGAAATATACATATAAAAGCCACAGTCACTCTGTTGTGTCTCTGAAATGGGCCTTTTAAAAATATATGACCTTTACCTGAGAAACTAGGCTAGACAGGATTTCAGAATGCACTGTTTTAGCTTCATCTTACTTGTTTGTTATTTTAACTATGTAGCCTTAATGTCAAATTCTGATCCAATTTAATAGGCTTTACTGGCAGGACATTGAAGTGTTACCAAAGCATGCACAGACTCTACAATGTAGAGTCTACATTAAACATAAAACAAAAATCTAAACTCTGCCATGTCTTTAAATTGGGCCCTCTGGGTTATTAAACCATGGGCCCTTTCTGTTAAATTTACCAGCTGGATTTAGCTTAACCAAGAATGACATTTATTCTTGAAACACCCATCTGAATTACTGTTTGAGCTAACAAAGATGTACCGCTTTTCATAATCGGATATCGTGTGACTGTGGCTGAACATTTACCGCCAGCCACTGCACTGACGTCACATACATCCCTTCCCAAATTTAAATTGGTACTTTTTTTTCATAGTCTTATACCTGTCCAGAGACTGCAAATGGAAGTTAGCAGATGTATCTTTTCTTGTTTCAAAAGATTAATGTTTATTTTTGCTTCGGAAATTAAAGATGACAAATAGGTAAAGAAGGAACTCTAGGAAAGCTTTTTCTCCCGCTTTTTAAAACATGCACCAATGATGGCCTGATGCCAAAACGTGTTTGTAGCCGAGGACATGGAGGTGCAATAAATATTTTAAAGTGGCGCATCCCGAGTAGTAAATTCCAAATTCCAAAACCAACATGGCTCCAGCGTGGCGACAGCTCCAGCGTGGCGACTCACCTGTGGGCACCTTGAGGTCGATGCTGTTGCAGTAGTCGTTGTAACAGCAGTGCGTGTTCTGGTAGCCCTTGGAGCTCTGGCAGTAGATGGGCGGCACGAGATTGTCGTGGGAGATGCAGATGCGCACGTGCTGCTCCACGCCCTCGATCTTGGAGGTGGAGACCATGCAGGCCCCGTCCGTCTGGCACTCATAGCCAGTGCTCCCGCACGCCGTGCAGTTGCACCGCAGACCTGCGAACCAGAAAGAAGAAATGCTGTTTTAATGCCCGTTCACACCTTAGAACGATAACTACAAAGATAACTAGAACTATAACTTTGTGAAAATCGCTTTAACTTTAGTGAATGGTGCCGTGCACATATCAGCTATACTGACAACAGGCTGAACAATATCGTTGGGATCAGTTTCAGGGCGATTTTATGAACTATAAAAGCACTGTCAGCCAGTCAGATGTTTAAACATCTTTGTTTACTAGATGTTTAAATCATGGCTAGAATGCTGCCATTAAAATGTCATTCATCAGCGGGACGCCAATATCGTTGTAGTTGTAGTTGTCGTTATTGTTAAAGTTCTCCGTGTAAACAGACCTTTGGAGTCACGACTCCCTGGGCGTATCTGGCCTTCTGCATATAGTGATCTTGCCACTGTACTCTTTATTATGTTACATACTTAGCTGACTCTCTTATCCAGAGTAACTTACAGATATTTAGGTACAGGGTTTCAGTTACAGCCCCTGGAGCAATGTGGGGTTTGATGCCTTGCTCAAGGGCACTTCAGCCATGGATGAGGGTGCAGGACAGCACTGGTTGTTTACTCCCCCACCCCCATTCTTCCTACTGGAACGGGATTCAAACCTGCAACCCTCCAATCCCAAGACTAACTCCCTAACCACTAGGCCACAAACACATTATGTCCTGGTTTTTGTCTTCATGGTGTGTTGTGCACTCTATTATATATGATGTATGTACCTTTGATCTGTTGTTGGTTACGTGTTTTTGAATACCTAGCTGCACTTTTATTTCCCCTACATGGAGGAGCACGATGCCACCATGATTAAGGACCCCACCTACGGGGTAAAGTCCGCCACCGGGGCTGCTGAACTGTTCTCAGACCAGTTTAGGCACCGTGATTTAGGCACAGTGCCTGGCTTCAGGAGCTACTATTCAGTACCACATATTTGTTCCAGCCAATTCACTCACCAGCTGATCCACACTGGCACAACTGTTCAACCAGGTAACATGAGGTCATACACAGCCAACTTTTACTTTCTCAATCCAGTTTGACTGCTTCTGCTCATTCATACTGCATGCCTGACCTGATGAAATGTTGCCCTACAAGCCTATGACAACCATACAACTGAAAATGGGTAACAACTTTAATTTCAAAGTGGTCCGCTTGGCTGTGGAGCGAATTAAATATCCCAACTCAAAGTCCAAATCACAATTCCTTGCTTATGTAGTACTACACACCTTCCAGCAGGGGGCGCAGGCAGAACAGGAACTCTGAACCGGCCGCTCGACTGGTGCCTGTCGCCTCGAGGTCTGCGCTGACACCCGCAGACTCCGGTTCACCTCCCTCCCCCCAGGCCCCACCCCCCACCCACCCCGTCCACCTTCAAAGACTGCATGACATGTAACCGAATCCCTCACTGCGGAGAGAGCCAAACAAAAACAGACTGGGCCTCAGACGAGCCTGCCACAAACTCCCCCACTCCCACCCCACTGCCTCTAGTGGCCCTGCCTGAACCCCCCCCCATCCCCTACTGCAGCAACTGCCACCGCGCCGCTGGCAGTAAATAACCGAGCCCAGTGTCTCGCAGACGCCCAGGGGTCCCTTACCAAAAATCATTACCCCCGCATCCAGAGGTGCATTAATCGTCTGGCCGTAATGAGCGCAGATCAGATGGCGGGGAGGGAGCGAGGGAGGGAGGAAGAGGGGGAGAGAGGGAGAGAGGGAAGGGAAGGAAGGGGGCGGTGTGGGGTAAGGAGCCCTCTGCTCCATCTGCCCCTGGCTCCTGATCTATTTAAGGCCCTGGAATGGCACAGGCAAGGCCAGACTGCCAGGCCTAATGGACCCGTAACGGCCCACTTCAGACGGGCCTATTGTACACCAGGACTCCAATTCCCATCAAGCCTCTAAGGCCTCTGAGTCTGACCGTTGTGCGTAGACTACTTGAGTCGTTTTGCTAAAAAGGACACTGCTGGACCCCTGGATTATGCACTCTGCACCGGAGTGCCTTTAAGATAATCTGCTCAAGCAGGCGCCACTGGACAGGCCCATGCATCTTGGCATTTCTCTCTGTCGGCTGTGTGCGCGAGGGCCTCTGGTTGTATGTGTATGTATATGAGAATGTGTGTGTGTGTGTGAGGGCCTCTATTTTAATGTGTATGTATATGAGAATGTGTATGTGTGCGCGACGGCCTCTGGTTTTATGTGTATGTACATGAGAATGTGTGTGTGTGTGTGAGGGCCTCTGGTTGTATGTGTATGTACATGACAATGTGTGTGTGTGTGAGGGCCTCTGGTTGGATGTGTATGTATATGAGAATGTGTGTGTGTGTGTGAGGACCTCTGGTTTTATGTGTATGTATATAAGAAAGTGTGTGTGTGTGTGTGTGTGTGTGTGTGTGTGTGTGTGTGTGTACACGTGTGTGTGTGTGTGTGTGTGTGTGTGTGTGTACACGTGTGTCAGGGTTGGATATTCGCACCAGCCCCAAGCAAAATGCTGGTAAAATATTAAAGTGTCTGGTAGATATCGGGCATAAAATAATACGTTAATGTAGAGTAGCTGGTGAATTTTATCATTTATTTGTCAGTGGCTGGTAAAGGTTCACATTTTGCAAAGTTAATTTCCACTCTTGGTGTGTGTGTGTGTGTGTGGATGTCTGCCACGCCACACATCACTCACACCCCAATGTTATCAGCCCAAAGCCCAGCCACTGGAGGGAGAGAACCACTTTAGGCTAATTGCCTCAAACTAAGACAGCCCCCCCACCCCCCGTTAAAAAAGTTAATCTTAAGGAGAATCTAAAACGCAGTAATGAACGGAAAGCATCCAGGACCCAGACCTGACCTAAGCCCATATGCCATTGTCTGCAGACATTCTCTCCATAAGCCTAGGCACACACTCACTCTCCAACACACACACACACACACACACACACTTGTGTACGCACACATACACACACTTCCATTCTCACGCACACACTCTTACTCACAAAAACACACTTGTGCGCACGCGCACACACACTTCCATTCTCGCGCACACACTCTCACTCACACACACAGCTCCACTCTCAGACACACATTCTTTAACAACATACTGTGACTCTCACTCACAAACACACACTTGTGCACACACATACACACACTCATTCTCACGCGCACACACTCACACACTCTCACTCACAAACACTTGTGCGCGCACACTCTCTCATTCTCATGCACACATGCACACACTCTCACTCACAAACACACACTGTTCCACTCTCAAACACACACTTTCAAACAACATACCGTCACTCACGCTTACAAACACACACTTGTCTACGCACACACACACTCTCATTCTCACGCACACACTCTCACACACTCTCACTCACAAAACACACACTGTTGCACTCTCAAACAACATACGGTCCCTCTCACGCACAGGACACACTTTTTGGTGGCATGAGACGCTGGAGACGCTTTCCAAAGCACACAAAGCAGGTTTATGACAGCCTAGTGCCCGCTCCTTTCCTTCCTGCCCTCTCCTCCAGCCCGGCGCCCTCACCCGCCCGCCCACTCACCCGCCCGCCAGCTTGCTGTTTGTACAGGCCCTTTTATTTGCAGATCCCTCTTTCGCCACCCTCTCCCTGGGATCCGCTGCCTTCACAGCCTTTGTCCGTCTTTCTCAGTGACTGTGTCTCTCCCTCTGTCTCGCTTTCACTGTCTCTCTCTCCCTCTCTCTCCTTCCTCTGTCTCTCTTTCACCCTCTTCCTTCCCATGCTCCTCTCTCTCCCTTTCTCAGTTACTGTGTTCCTCTCCCTCTGTCTCTGTCTCTCTCTCCACTTCCTTTGTCTCTCTTTCACTCTCTCTGTCTCTCTCCTTCCTCTGTCTCTTTCACTATCTGTCTCTCTCCTTCCTCTGTCTCTCTTTCACTCTCTCTCTCTCTCTTTCACTCTCTCCCTTCCCATGTTCCTCCCTCTCTCCCTTTCTATGTCAGGGAGAAAAAGAGAGACTTTCTCATCATTGTGTGTGCGCACTGTGCGTATGTGGTCCTAATAGTGTATGTAGGCACTATTACGTACCTGCCTTGTCCATACTGTGTTCTAACAGTTACGTGCATCACCAATTGTTCCCGGTGAAACGTTGTCTCGTCTCACTATGTACTGTGTGTATGGCCGAAACAACAACAAAATAATTATTAATTAATAATAATAATAATTATAATACTTGACTTTGTGTGTGTCCCTCCCTCCTTACACCCCCCGCCTCTCTTTTTTTTATCTGTCTCTCCCTGTCCCTCTCTTGCTCTCTCTATCTCTTTTCCTCTCCTTTTATGTCTCTGACCTGATCTCCTCCAGCTCGGTCGTTCCTCTCTGTCACTGACGCTGAGCGCTCTTACTCACGCCGCGCGTCTCCTCCCCGGCTGGATCGCACACTGATTGCGACACGCACGGCAGGCGAGCCGACAGGCGAGCAGGGCCTCACCCAGCCAGCCCATCAAACCACCGCACCGTTCACACGGCCATCTGCACACATGCATGCGTGGACGAACTCCAGCGTGTGTGTGTGAGTGTGTTTGTGCATGCATGTTTGCAAATGTGAAGGGGTGTGTGTGTGTGTGTGTAAGAGTCAGAGAGAGAGATAGTGAGTGTGTGTGTGTGAGTGAGTAAGTGTGTATGTGAGTGAGTAATTGAGTGAGTGAGTGAGTATGTGAATGAGTGAGTCAGTGAGTAAGTGAGTGGGTGAGTGAGTGTATAAGTGTGTGGGGGATTGGGGAAGACAGTGTAAGGGAGAGTAAGTGAAAGAAAGAGAGAGAGTGTGTGAGAGTGAGAGAGAGAGCGCGAGAGAGAGCGCGAGGGAGAGTGTGTGTTTGTGTGTGTTTGTGTATGGAAGGAGTTGAAGCAAACTCCTTGTGCAATTCTCGGCAGAGCTGCTGGGGGACGGGAGTGCCAGTAATCGCCGGTGGAGCGGCTCCAAGTTACGCTCGCTTGCGCAAGGAATTTCCTGCAGATTACGCAGAGGTGACCAGGCCCTCATGCATATGTTCACGACGAAAAGAAAAAAGAAAAGAATGAATACCTGTGAAAAACAGCGCACTGCCCTGATGGTGGAGCTGACAAATCGATTGCCAAAACAGGCAGCTGGAATAAAGGTCAGCCTGGAACACACGTGCGGGACCACACGTCCACTTACAACAGCCTGCGGGTGTCGTCACGATGGATTATGGAATTACAGTAAGGCTGCACAATATATCGAAAATATTGTGATGTCGCAACATACAATAGTGTGATACACATATTGCAAAACATGGCTTAACTGCAATAAATGGGACGTTACTGTGAAACAGCTTACAGTAGTTATTCCAGTTAAGCCATGTTTCCACATACGAAGATATTTGGGTAGTCAAATAGAGTCTTACTGCCCTTGATATCCACCCCTTAGGCTGTGCACTGGCTACAGCCTAGCGGGGAAGATTAAGCTGAAAGATGTTAAAGCTATATTCAAATATTTGTTTATTTATCGCACATTTTTCAAATATCGTGCAGCCCTAAAATACAGCCTTGCCCTGTAGACCTTTTAGAGATGGTCTGAACAGAACAACCCAGCTACTGGGCAGGAGCAGGGCTGCAATGCAACAAAAAAATACAGCTTTGGTTTCCAGCAAAAACGGGGGAAGTTGCTGACCGCTGACACACGCAACCTGAGAAAGTCCCTCTCTGGACAGTGTCAGAGGAAGCAGTTAGACGTCCGTCCTGCTGAGCTCCAAAACACCCTTATCCTCCCCCATTTACCAGGAATCTGGACCACACAGTCTCTCCATCTCACTCACATACACACACACACATACACACACACTTTCTGTATAGGACATCTGTACATGAATGTGCAGTGACATGACAAATATGGTGTAAACATCTCCACCACAAACACGTAACCAGAAGAACCAGCAGATGTGATGACGACACTTCCAAGTTCTAAACGTGGATGAAGTCATTTCATCCGACTTCCCTCTCGCTCCTCACTCACTCCTTTCGTGGACTCCTGACCTTGCGTGTGCGGACGTGCGTGTGGTCTGCGGCCGACCAGGCCGGTCTGAGCTGTGGTCACTGGGCCTACCTGTAGGCACGGAGCCATCCGGACCCCCTCACCACGGGGACGTCGGGCGAAACCTCCGTATGATCGCCAGATGACCGCAACATACACATATCACACACAAAACCACATCCACACACACATACAGCTGCTCGCTTACGCAAAAATACAGTTTCATAATCAGATTGTTTTTTTTTTTTGATCGACATTGAAACCACAGTGATTTGACACAATTATTCATTACATTTGGAATGAAAGCGTTGTATTTATTTAACCCAACAAAAACCTTTCACTCTGAGAATTTTCTTTGGACTTTGACATTTCCCACCACTAAATTGCCTGTTTTATGGTGTGTGTATGCCATATGCAGAACACGACCCAGAATAAAAGCCTTGTAACATAAGCCTACTTGCAGAAATGCAATGTGACAACATAATTGAGCTCGATTATGTTATTTTAGAGATTGTTGGTAGCAATAACTAATTGAGCAGCCCTACACACACAAAGACTACATGAAACAGGGCAACTGTACATTTGCTCTTCCCTGTGCCTCAGTGGCAGTCTCATCAGCAGTCTCTTTAGACAGGAAGAGACGGGCTGCTCTCTCTCTAAGGCCATCGTTACACCGTATCTCTCTCTCTCTCTCTCTCTCTCTCTCTCTCTCTGATGGACAACTCCCACTCAAACTGAGTTGTAGCCATTGCACTTTGGGCACTAACCGACTGTGACTAATGTCGTGCAATCCAGCATTATCCTTCCCCAGTGAACGGGAGCCAGATTTCAGACAACCCGAACCAAAAACAAAAAGCAAAAAACACGAAACACCACGGTTGGCCGCAGAAAGACCAAAATGACCGAGTGGACAACAAACACTTACCCACTCCCACCAACACCCCAGGAACCAACCAACACCCCACCTTTGGAAGCCCAGCCACATCACTCACACGCCAGAAAAAAAGAAATCACAGTAGTTATTTCGAGGCGCTTTTAAAGTTGGCCCACAAAGGCGTGCAGGAGCAGAGTGAGGCTGTGTTGGGCTTTGGGAGGTGAGGCCCCAAGTTTGTGTGTGTGTGTGTGTGTGTGTGTGTGTGTGTGTTGGTGGCATTACACTGGGCCTTTGTGTGAAGATTAGGGCGACGTGAGGAGGGATTGGGCTGGCCGTGTCTGAACAAAGAGCAGGAGTGGGCTTTGAGTGGGGGGTTGAGGGAATGCGAGTGTGAGTGTGTGTGAGAGTGTGTGTGCTGTGTTGTGCTGTGCTGTGGAGTGGTGTCTGGGGGAATAGGCGGGTGTGTGTGAGCTTGAGTGAGTGGGGGTAGTATAGAAGTAGAGAGAGAGAGAGAGAGAGAGAGAGAGAGAGAGAGAGAGAGAGAGAGAGAGAGAGAGAGAGAGAGAGAGAGAGAGAGAGAGAGAGAGAATGAGGGAGTGTAGGGAGGAGTATTTGTACGTGAAAGGGGGGTGGGCAAGGGAGAATGTTTTTTGTGTGTTTGAGGAGGGGGGTTGGGGTGGGGTAGGGGTGGACAGACGGGCGTCAGAGCGGGGGCGGTTTTAGCAGACTTGTGCTACTCACACTACAGCCACAAACTTCTCCAAGTTGGAGAGGGGGGGGGCTGCAGGAAGAGAATGCAGCTGAATAAAGACCAGCAGTAGCAGCGGCGGCAATAGCAGCAGCATACCGAGCCAGGACTAACAGACTGGCTGGAACTGCAGGGTGAAGCTAAATGACTCGTGCAGCAGAGAAAGGTGACAGTTTGTGAGCGTGAGGACGAAAGTAGGAAGGAGGTGGTGGTGGTGGTGGTGGTGGGGGGGGGGGGACTTGCGGAGCCCCCCGGCTGTGAAGTTTGTGCTGAGGGAGCAGCTGCAACTGTCAGTTAAAAGAAACTGAAAAAAAAAAAAAAAAAAAAACACACACACACACACACACACAACAGTCTAGACTCAGACTTAAAGCGGGCCAAGAAAGACAGAAAGGCAGACAGACAGAGCACGGGAGAGAGAGAGAGAGAGACAGGGAGCACGAGGGAGATAGAGAGCGTGGGGAGAGAGAGAGAGTGAGAGAGAGAGAGAGAAAGCGAGAGGGCAAGATAGAAAGGGAGACAGAAAGAAAACAATTCACAGAGGGGGGTGCCTGACTTTTAAAAACTGGCGTTGCCAGCGCTAAAGTTCCTGTCATTCCACACTTGTTGAGGCAGGAAATGACAGACACGGCATGGCGAGAAATGAATTAAAGAAAAAAAGAAAACGCTCACCATTAAGAGCTGATGTTGGAGCCGAGCCTGCGGGAAGGAGAAACCGCAAATGGCCTTAACACAAACAAGCCCACATCGGTCTGCTAGCTTGGAGTGAGTGAGTGTGTGTGTGTGTGTGTGTGTGAGGGTGTGTGTATGTAAGTGTGTGTGTGTGTGGTGGTGCCATGTTGTACTGAACTGGGGTCCAATGCTTCACAGCTGCTTCTCCTCAGCGGGAGAATGTGATGGAGCAGAGAGCAGAAGAACGCGTGGAGTGGAGCGGAGTGGAGAGCGAGGATTAGCTTCAGCGATGGAGCACTTCTTTACGATTTAACTACTGGGGGAGTAGGGGCAGGGGTGGGGGTGGGGGCCTGGCTGGAGGGGCCTCTTCGCTAAATCACCCCAGCATATCAGAGAGAGCAGAGCACACGCCGGGCAGAGCAGTCACTTTGCCGGCTTAGTGCTAATGGCCAACTTCCTGTCATCCTTCTGCGTTTTATTTTCCTTGGCTCGCGGCGCCCCTGAAAATCGTCCACACACAGTGAACCTGTCTGAGTGTAATGTGCGCCTCCCTCACTTAACCCCCTCCCCCATTTATCTCTCTCTCTGTCTTTCTCCTTCTCTTTTTTCCCTTTTCTCCTGCTCTCGCTCGCTTGGGGCAGGGGATGCTGAGACACCAGGCATGGCGGCCGCTGCGCTGAGCTGCGGTGCGGTGCGGTGTGGTGCGTTGTGCCGTTACCCAAGATGCACTGCTGAAATGAGATCCACAGAGCGGCCAGACAGGGAGCTGATTAAGACGCGCCGACGCCACCAGACAATGCACACACACCACACACGCACGCTCACACACAGACAGTCATGTGCGTATGCGCGCACACACAGACACACACAAATTCTTCACACAAACACACACACACACACACACACACACTAATCAATGCAAAGGAAGGAGGGCAGCCTCTTCCGCCTGCTCCCTCTGCCCCCTGCTCAGATTACCCACTTGATGGGCCTGGCGGAGGCATTTTACTCCACAACTGCAGGGGCTCAAACTTCAACTCTGGGTCACCTCCTGCTCTCTCTACCCCTCCCTCCCTCCGTCTGTCTGTCCATCCGTCCGTCCCTCCATCCATCCATCCATCGTGCTCCCTCTTTCTCTCTCTCCCTCTCTCTCTTCCTCTCCCTCCAGCCCCCACCCCCACTGGCCCTTGCATTCTCTCCCACCAACGCCACAGCTTTTCTGGCCAGAAAAAAAATCGATGTGAAATCTGTAAAGGGGCAATTCCATGTTAAGGATGTGACAGAACATGAGTCCCAAATCTAATACTACAGTATTTACATATTTTGTGCATGTTTTTAATGGACGTTCTACAGCCAAAAAAAGGAAATGCTCAAATTTCATGTAATCACTGACATCATACAGGCATGGCACTTTATTGGCGTTATGTATGTGACAAAAAAGTC
>CM050206.1:11244077-11276577 GCA_027475355.1 Coilia nasus | reverse complement strand
ATTACAATATAGTAGAAACCCTTTAGAAAGCGAAGGTCAAATGTGCCTGTTCAGCCCTAAACCAGCTGTAACTATCCAACCAGTAGACCTAAATCAACTTATTTGGGAAATCACCCGTTTTAGGTGCACAGGTGAAGCCAATTCATGGTAAGAGTTTACTTTTGGGGTTCCCACCGCTGCGATAACGTTGACATTTAATCTGTTTTTCTGAGTAGGCCTAGTAGGATTGTCGTGAGGACAGAGGCCAGTTCCTGGCGCCAGAACGGGAACTGCCCGACTTCTCTCGCTGAAGACTAGCAGGTGATGATGCCAGCGGTTTCCTTCCTGGACGGCATAACTCTGAAATCGAGGCTTTACTAGGGGACAGTTCTCAGTGTTCTGTTGAGCTTTTGGCAGTGTGTGAAAGTAAAGGTTAAACATTAACCAGAAAGCTAAGATAACATTCAACCCGAGCTGTGAACAATTACAGACCCATATGTTCGAGGAGAGTTAAGTGATTTAGGCTAGACACTTTTTTTCAGAGACATTTCATAGAACATGAGCTTTTCCAGTCAACTATTTTAGAATGTTTATTGTGTCAAGATGGCAAACCAGAAGGAAAACTCGTGATTTTAATTTTTGTTGAATAATAGAGGCATTTGATGCCACCCCACCCCCTCCACATGTTCTTTTAATAGCCACATGACACAGGAAAAATCTGCTCCAGAAACATTTGACTATTCTGGGTATGCAAGATTAAGCATTATTTAATTTTGCAGATGCCTTACATTTTGGCTGATAACATCCAAAGTCCCCAATACTTGATAAATACCAGTTGACTGCCTGTTGTTGCCACCACATTTTGAACAAGTTGGAAAGTTCTCCCACACAAAAGGTTACCTCAATTAAGTCATCTTGAATAATCATTGCCTGGAATAACACAGATTCCGTGAATCTTCGCCAAGGTTGATGATCGCATGATTTAGTGCAGTTGTCATCGAAGCGTCTGGTTTCTCACATACATGCTGTCTTTGTGCACACACAAGAACATCTATCACAGTAAACTACATACCTACTGGGCAATCGGTATAATAGACACGAGAGGAGTGAAATTTCAGGGAGAGGTATGGAACAAGGATTGGTCGGGACCAGTCAAGCTTTGAGGTTACGTGGAGCGCTGATAAAGAAACAGCCCCCCCCCCCCCACTCTGTTAAAAATAACACCCCTTTCTCAGGCCAGACAGACTGGGGCTTTGAAAGAGTATTATCTCCCAACGGTCCACACAGCCTCACAGACAGACATACTCAAACGCACGCACATTGAAATGTAGTGGGAGTGTGGACACAAATCAATGGTCACCCTGTTCTGGTGCCAACCAGCCGTCAAACAAATGGATGTACATGCCTTTTAAATAGCAACCCAGTCTGATGCAAATGTTTATCTTTCTTATCTTCTGGTAATGTAAAAGCTACAATCAAAACACATGATACTTTCTTTTTGCTGATTTTGTGTAATAATTTTAAAATATCTACATGTTAAAGAATGCTACCATGTAACAATCTAATAAAACACCTTTAATCGTTAACATATTTATTTTGTATCGATGAACATTTTAATAATATTGAAGGAAAGGACCAGGCATATGAAACCAAAATGTATATTTAGCATTTAATTTATGCAGAGGAGTCAGGTTTGAGATTTTCTTGCACAGGCAAATATACTGTAGGTCTCTGTGAAATTTGACTATGAAATGTCTGTGGTGTTTTTTGTCAGTCAGCTGCTACCTTCTTTCAGATATTTGATATACTATATTTAAATCTTACAAACTTGGACCTATTACTGATTTGTTTTGATAACCATAGGTAAATCATTTTATTGACAAACTGGCTTTTAACATAGCAGTATATCTGTATGTGTTTATATTTGTATATAGCAGAAGATAAATTCTTGATGAAACATTACATCCATAGGAGAACAATAAGTGATGCAAAGTCACTAACTGTGTTACATAGAGGTTGTGGATGTCTGACCACCTCAAAGCAGACAATGCATGGTCTGGTGCCCCCTAGTGGCCGTCATACTAATTGTTACCCTACTGTTAATGATTCAGGACAAGAATAATCCCCGATATACAAGCACCTAAACCTACAACTGGAGCTTCAAATCAACCTCTGAAACAGTAAGCGTTGTATCATAGTGTTTCTTTATTTTCATTTTAAATATTTTACCCTGTCCAGTTATAACAGGGGTCTCCAACCTTTTTACTTTAACATAATTTTGCATAACTTACTTTGACATAATCTTCTCTATTGAAAATCATAGAGATTGATGCTGCATCCTTTACAACAGATGGAGTATTTAAATATGTACAAAGAGATTAGCCTAGTAATTTTCACAGGACATTCTGGTCTAACATCAATAGCCAGTCAACATCATTAACTATCCAAACAAGGCATCTAGAGATCAGTAAAGTGGGAAAGAACCTTTAATACCAAATAGTTCAGAATTGAATTTCAGTTTGAATTCACAAGTTAAAAGCTTTTCCTGTTGTGTCTGTGTTAAGAGATTTAGACCTACTCTTTAGTGGGCAGCTACTGGTAGCTCACAAGCTACGTGTTGGAGACCCCTGGCTTACATAATGTTTTACACATCAAAATAGTATGTACGTCCTTAAAATGATGATTAAAAAAATCCTGCGAATAAAAATGTATATCATACAAAAATATGTGAATGGGCACAATATGCCCAATAGCTGCAGATACTTATTTGATCATATTTAGTATGTGTACAGTGGCAAAACGTGATTAAGCAATATAGAAAGTGGTGTTTTACTGAAAATGTGCATCATGCATGCTGCAGTGGGCTTCCAGGAACCAGTCAAATCAATATGTCTCATCTACACACACGCTCGCACAAACACGCACACTCAGACTGAATGGGAGATGTAGATCCCACCCTCCTCAGCTATTTGGAACAAAATAACTCCTTCAGGAATGACAGGAAAATCCTTTAGGAATTTGCGGAAATGTCTGAGGGAAGCCAGCATGACACGCACATCCTGGCAAAACAAAAGCCTTGAAAAAATGAGGAGGACAATAAGATTTGCATCCTAAAATCACTTATTCTCTTAAGTGCATCAAGTTTCCCCACTGTCTGTTCAGTTGCTCGTTTGCTGTGCATGACTGGCTTTTATGACACAAGCCACTAAATCCTGGATTACATTCCTGTACAAAAAAAGAAAAACAGCACATGTACAGAAAAGGGCTGAAGGCTGAAGTCCATTTCAGAGTCCACAACAGTGGCCAATAGCTTTTATGGCAAGGAAAGGAAATCTTAAGAGCCTGCCCTTGCAAATAAGCACCGGACAGTGATGTCATGGGCCATAAAAGGAGAACTGTGTCAAAGACACACCAGGGAGAGGCCATTTCCAGGAAGGTCACTGAAGAAAGCATTCCAGCCCTTGCCAAGGAGACAGGCAATCCAAAAAACAACAAAAAACATTAATTTCAATCCCTGATGGTCTTCCTGTGGGCTTAGTTGCTGGACACGCTGGTGGTTCAGACGTCCTGTTTGAGCTTGTCTATGATCTGGTCTGTGTCCTGGTCAAGCTTGGCGAGGGTCTTGCGCACGCGGAGAGCGGTCAAACGCGCCGGGGGGCTCTGAAACCAGCACTCCTTCATGACCTTCGCTATGGTGGACAGGATCTGATGGCAAGCACACAAAAGAGATGTCAGAGAGATTACATGGCAAATATAATCAGCTGTAACAACACTCTCTGAGACTCCAACTGAGGTTCTTCAATAACTTTACACAGCAAGCACTCTTTTTTATTACACGTACATGTGTGTGTGTGTGTGTGTGTGTGTGTCTGTCCGTGTTCGTGGCCATGTGTGTGTGAGTCTGTGTATATGCCTCAGCGGGTGAGAATACAGCCTGTTGTGCAAACTTGGCCTGTGTTGGTCCACACACACCTCTTTCCTCATCTGTATGTACATGCACACGTGTGTGTGTGTGTGTGTGTGTGTGTGTGTGTGTGTGTGTGTGTGTGTGTGTGTGTGTGTGTGTGTGTGAGTCTGTGTGTGTGAGTCTGTGTGTGTGTTTGTTTCTCTGTATATGCCTTACCGGGTGAGAATAAAGCCTGTTGTGCAAACTTGGCCTGTGTTGGTCCACACACACAACTTTCCTAATCTGTATGTTCACGCACACGTGTGTGTGTGTGTGTGTGTGTGTGTGTGTGTGTGTGTGTGTGTGAGTCTGTGTATATGCCTCACCGGGTGAGAATACAGCCTGTTGTGCAAACTTGGCCTGTGTTGGTCCACACACACAACTTTCTTCATCTCTTCAAAGCTGGGATCGGAGGGCACCACGTCAAAAAAAGGCGGACGGTACTCCTCCACAATTCCTACAATAACAACACACACACACACACACACACACACACACACACACACCACTGGTCAGTGCTTTGGCTTGTGTGGGATGAGGAGGGAGAGCCCTTGTTGCGACACGACTGCCAAACATGAAGGAAAGCAAAGGCTAGTGTCATGATTAAAAACTGTGTATCTATCAAACAGGGCCTGGTGAGATGGGGGAGGCTTGCGGGAGGACCGGCCTCTCTGTGGGAGTTTTGCTGGACGGCAGCCAGGCACAGCTCAGGCCCTGGGGGAGAAGAAAGGGGAGCAGAGCAGTAAAGGCAGGAGGGAGTGGGACAATATCTACATTCAGATTACACTGGAATTAAATACGTAAGGTCCTTGAGTTTCACCGGCGCAATAAAAGACAACATTTCCAGACATGAAGCTCAAGATTAGGGCTGAACGTGAGAGCCGTGGGCAATATGTGTAAAAGAAAAATAAATAAACAAAAGGGAGTGCGAGAGAAAAAGAAAGAAAGAAAGATAGAAAGAAAGAGCGAAGTCTGATACTGGATCCCTGGAGAGCGTATTGTATTGCAAGAGCACCATGGAGCCAGTCTGAGTGTTCGTATGACTGAGCATCTGGACTGCATGAGGGAGAGAGTGCTGACACCAGATAACAGTGTTTATAATTACTGCACTGCTAATCATGTGAGAGGATAGCAGACACAGACAGACAGACAGAGAAAGAGAGAGAGAAAGAGAGAGAGAGAGAGAGAAAGAGAGAGAGAGAGAGAGAGAGAGAGAGAGAGCAGAGGGGAGAAGGAGGTAGGGAGACAAGGAGAGTTTGCTGAACGATGACAGACTTGTGCAACATACTTTGCCAGTTCGACATACAACACAGACATCGTTGTTCCCGGGGCTATTTCACAATTATCTTTCAAATGAGTAATGTCTGATTGAGTGAATTCTCATGTGGTCTTGGGTCCTACTACGTGTACTTTCCATTGCTGATAATTAATATGAGGGAGTTCCTATCGCCAGGAATCTGCAGTTCATTCTGCTATGACTAACTGCATCGTTCCAGCGCTGTCACCGTTAAAGAATTTACAGGCTGCAAGGCCTCGGCTAGGGGGGGTTGATTAACTTGGCCACGGACTCGTAAATGAGTTCAATTTACGGCCACTCGCGACAGCTCAATTTTCTGCCCCTGGCGGGTCATTACCATTTACGATGGTGCGACGGGTGATCTCCCACAGCACCAGGCCCAGGGCCCAGATGTCTGTCTGCTTGTAGGACTCGAAGACGTCCACGCGGATGCTCTCGTCCAGCACCTCGGGGGCCATGTAGCGCTTGGTGCCCACCCGCGGGTTGTTGCCCACGTCCAGGACGTCGTTGCTCTGGGAGTGGATCACCGCCAGGCCTGCAAAAGCAACACCCAAACGTTTTAGGCTGGATCCTAGAAATGTTCACTCTTTCATTTACTACACAGTACATTATGTAACAATACAACTCATACCCTATTTATTGCACTATACAATGAATGATTGAGCATTTTGGGACACAACCATATTGATGAATATTATATGAATATTGATATGAATGAAACAAAAACAAAAAAACACACTTAGGTATGCTTTAGGAGTAAACACCAAAGTGAGGACATTGAGCTGGTCTGTAGCTGAAGTGCAGTGACAATGTAGATGCAGTGATTCAGAAGCTACAATCCGGTACCACATATTCCAAATCAGCTGGTTCTACCTGTGTATTTCATACAGGTGATTTAACTAACTCTTCTACCTGGCTAAAGAGCTGTAGTAATTATAACCAGCTGACTTAGTGAATGGTTGAAAGAAAAACGTGGTACTGGATTGTAGCTCGTGAAGCCAGGTTGCCCTTCATTGACTGTAGATGGAGTGTAATGATAGTGTAATGGTCCTTTCAGATCTAGAACTATAATGATAACAACAACTATAACTACAACGATATGGGCATCCACACTAAAGAATGACATTTTAACGGCAACATTCTAGTCGTAATTTAAACATCTAATAGAACTCGATGTCCTGTGAATTCTTATGAATTCTGACAGTGACAGCTGACAGTGCTTTTATAGTTCATAAAATCGCTCTTAAAGTGATCCCAACGATATCGTTCAGCCTGTCGTTGTCGTTAGCCTACAGTTGATATGTGAGCAGCACCATTCACTAAAGTTAAAATGATTATTACAAAGTTATAGTTATTTTTATAGTAATCGTTCTAGGTGTGAATGGGCCTTAATGGCTTCTACCGAAGATGCTTTCTCTCTGTAGCAAAGAACAGATGAGGCTGACAGATGTCCACCCTCAGAACTCAAACCTCCCAGCCAGACCTACCCAGGTCAGTGATGCGTGTGTGTGTGTGTGTGTGTGTGTGTGTGTGTGTGTGAGTGAGAGTCTGTGTATATGCCTCACCGGATGAGAATACAGCCTGTTGTGCAAACTTGGCCTGTGTTGGTCCACACACACAACTTTCCTCATCCGTATGTACACGCACACGTGTGTGTGTGTGTGTCTGTGTGTGTGTGTTTGTTTCTACATATATGCCTCACCGGATGAGAATACAGCCTGTTGTGCAAACTTTGGCCTGTGACCAAACCTACCCAGGTCAGCGATGCAGCACTGCCCGTTGCGCTTGACCAGGATGTTGCGGCTCTTGAGGTCCCGGTGGGCGATGGCGGGCTTGCCCTGCGTGCTGAGGATCTCCGTGTGCAGGTGCACCAGGCCACTGGCTACGGACAGGCACATCCGCAGGCAGCCCTCGGGGTCCATGCTGCTGTACTGCAGGAAGTCGTAGAGGGAGCCCAGCTCGTGGTAGTGCGTGATCAGCCACAGCTGTGTGCTGGAGTTCTTGGAGGTCATGTCTGAGGCGATGAAGCCTACAAGCAGAGACGGAGAGGGCAAGAGGGGTGTCAGATAGGCTAGGCAAGCCACCATAACTACCAAAAAGTCCCATTAGTCTAGTAGAGTGACTTCTCCCTTCTTATAGCACTGTAGTGGTCTAAGAAGGGCCTAGTTCTCTTCCATGAGGAAGAAAGTTAAGGCCTTTTGTTTACAACATAAAAACCTTTGAAGACAAGTATTCATACTACTCCCATGTCAAGACATGAAATAAAATGTAAGGTTTTATGAGTGCGGACATTAATATTCATTATGCTATGTCATATGTAAACAACTTCACAACATCCCTTTAAAATATATTTCATTCTTCAGGCATTGAAATTTTACATTGAGTTACAAAACCAACAAGAGATGAATGACGCCTCACCCAGGATGTTGTCATGTCTGAGCTGAACAGTGTTATAGATCTCAGTCTCTCGGAACCAGGACTGCTCATCACGAGACGAGAAGATCTTCACGGCCACACTCTCACCCATCCACGTGCCCCTCCACACCTCTCCATAACGCCCTTTGCCTACACGCACACACATCCATGCACACACATCCATGCACACACACATATGCACACGCATGCATGCACACACACATGCACATGCGTGCACACACACACATACACACGAACACATGCCCACACAGACACTCACACTCACACACATGCACACACACACACACATATGCACACGCACGCATAAAAACACACATGCACACGCTCGCACACACACACAGACACACACAAACACATGCGCATACAGACACATACACACACACACACACACACACACATATATATACCATAAACATAGCAAAGAGACATTAAAGATTTGAGGAACTTAGGCTAGGATTGTGATGTCAAGTTCTGTCTGTAAAAATGAACATAACAACAATAACAACAACTTACCAACACACTCTACAAGGGAAATCTGTCGGGCCATTGTTCTCTGCACCAGATAAGGCAGTCCTGTCCCACTACCTGAGGTGCAGAACTCATCAAAAATGTCCTGCACAAAATGAAAGAACACTCTTTTCAGCACGACCATGTGAATACACATTACTTTAAACATCAGGTTGTACCATAAACCTTGACATCTTATGTTGTTTCATGTGATATTTTCATGTCAAGTTACTTGACCAACCTCAGGGTAAGAGGGGTAACGATCAAACACTGTGATTTCAATAGCTGTCGAATGAGTCGCTGCATTGTCAATGGGCTTGTTTGAAATGACTGGCTGGCTTAAAGCAATGCATTTTGGTCTTGAAATAGTGATGTTTTTGGACAATCTCATCCGAACATCACTGTACCACACTATACCCGCCCACGTCATTTCAAACAAGCCCTATGCTGTTTGATGTGGATGGAAACATAAAACAGCTTTGGATGCACAGGATGCAGTTCATTCCCATTACATACGAACAATAACATTTTGTGCCGCTTGCCTAGACAGTGATAGGCATCTGGATTCTGAAGCGACAATCCAGTACCATACATTTCACATTACCTGATTCTACCTGTGTGTGGTTAATACAGATGATTTCACTAGCCAACACTTTCATCTGGCTGAGAAGCTGCTAATTAGAATCAGCTGATTAAGTGAAAGGCTGAAAAAAAATATGTGGTACTGAATCATAGGTAAGGAAGTCAGGTTGCCCATCACTGTGTCTAGACTGGTCTGAGAACAGTTCAGCAGCCCCCAGTGGCGGACTTTACCCCGTAGGTGGGGTCTGCTCCAGCAGGGACCTTCATCATGGTGGCGTCGTGCTCCTCCATGTAGGTGCGAATGTAGTGGGGCTTCCTGGAGCGCAGCCACAGCACCAGGGCACACGCGCCCATGGCAACGATCACCAGGACCAGCACAGGTACGACCACCAGCATGACCACACTGTCCCGACCCTCGCCGATGATTGTTGGCTCTGCACACGCCAGCGTATGTGGAAGCAATCAAACACACCCATGTGCACACACACACACACACACACACACACAAAATATCTTTTGAGTATTTACTTGGTGTATTCAGTATTTCAGTATTTACTTAAGTTTTTAGCATAGAATAATATGCTAAAATTCACCACCATATTTGCCAACAAAATGTAATCATGTTCACTGAGTGATATGTTGAAGGCTAGCATCCCAAATGTATATCAATGACCACTAGATGGCAGCAATCCCTTTGCATTCTACATGGATTTTCTGCATTTGCCCTGCGACCCTGCGATTTGCCTCTGACAAGTTTGTACTGAATAACTGTAAATAATCATAGTTGTCACACCACAAATGGGGTAACGGTTGGCCCAAACAAGGGCTCCAACCTATTTTATTGAGACAGGGAGCTAAATACACCGATCTCCGGAGTGATGTACATGGCTGACTTCATACATGCTGTGTGTTCCTTACTGGGGTTTGCTGTATAGTGAAGCTCATTTGGTTGGGTTGTTGGGTAAGTGAGCTATTTGTATGTCCAGCTGACTATTTCTATATATCCTGCCGTGTGGTCCTCCCAGAGAGAGGCCATGACAGACTAGCATCTAACCTATGTTATGAGGCCCTGACTTCGGTATGAAACAATGTATGTGGAGGAGAATCAATAGCCTGGTAAACCTGCCCCTCGTACTTCATTTAATGTTGTACTGTACAGAGGGTCTGGACTGGAGGCCGTTGAGGAGCATGTAAGATGACCGAGCAACTCCTAGCCAATCAGTGAACAGAGGGTGTGTTCATGAGCCATGATGTTGACTTGTGTGCTACATTTGAATTGTAGTGCGTAGGTAGGCTAACTGCATACGTGACGACCAGACGTTAGCGATTGGGTAAAGGCAGAGCCCCTTTAGGCAGAGCCACAAACTTCAGGAGACTCCACACCTCCAGAAAGAAAGAAATCGTTTCTCACGGTCTCCGCTCCAAACAGTTTGTACAAAAGGAAATGAAGTACGAGTGGGCTGGTTTACCAGGCTGAGGAGTCACCAGACCTAACCTATTTTCTCTTTGGGTTTGGTGATGTTGGCATTGCAGTGGTGGTCGGTGCAGCACGTCATGTACAGGTCGGCCATGGCTGAGCGGCACTGGGTGAAGTCCTCCAGGCAGCCCCTCCTCTCTTCGTCCCTGTTCGCGTAGAAGTAGCAGTAATGGCCGGAGCAGGTGCCTTCACATGAATGATGGTTCTGACACACGCACTCCACCCAGGCACTGGTGCTGAGTGCTGGAGGACCAGGAGGACAGGACAGCAGGGAGGTAAACAGTTAGCATATCGATATGCTTCACAAGCACAGATTACAAAGTAAATAAGAGTAAATGTGTGCACATCCCTATTCAGTCAGTCCAGGTGCAATGCACAATGCAGCAAAGCAAACAGAAGAGTGTCCGCACAATGGTATGGATACCAGAAAATGTATTCAATCACAAACAGCAACATTTTGACCCACCAGGGTCTTCATCAAGGATTTGCATTTCTGTATTTACATTGTCATTGTGACTGAATTAACCTTTTGGTATCTGTAACAATAGTTTCACTGCATATCCTACTACCCAGTATGTCTATGCATGTGACATATAAATATCCTTGTATCCTATAGCAGTGTGCAAACACTCTTCTCTTTCATTACAAGCACAAATAATGTCCCCATGACTCAGACACAGTTATGCACGTGTAAATTTGAAACAGAGCTCTGCATCGACACAGCTAGTCACACATTTAATGACACCAATTGAGATGGAAATGTTTTCCAACAGCAGAGCTTCACTTGCTGAGAAAAAAGACCGAGTTGAACACAAAAACACTCTTCGTTCTTACCATCCTGTGTAGATGACTGATCTGTTATCTGATCTGTAAGACAAAAAAGGCAAGTAATGAGTCATGACCACAGAAACATCCCCTTTCTGTGACATTAAAGGTGTCATTCTGCAAGAAACCATTTAGTACTTGCTCTTTTTGAAATAAGATAGATGACTCCGAGTTGCATATGCACGCTTCACGTGAAAATAGGTGAAAAAACGAGCAAATAACAAAAAGGCAAAACAAGTTGCGTAAGTTTGTTAATTAGAAAAAAATCATGGCATAGTTGTGATTACCGGAGGAGTCTCTTTGCAGCACACGTTCACTTAGAAAAATATACGTAACCGGCTCACATTAATACTATAGACCTCCACAAAATTAATGAAAAAAAAAAAACGATGCAATGACACCTTTACACTTGTAGAAGTGGACATCCCAGCTTCACAAAGTAAAAACCCTGCCACATATTTGATCCCACCATATTTTGAACTAGTTGATCCTAATAAGCCTACAAATGATCAGACAGGTAAATCAGCTAATTTCACATACACAGGCAAAAGGAATACATGGCAGGGATTTTTACTTTTTAAAGCCAGGATCTCTATCTTTGTTCAATGGATCACTGTATGTAAATATTAAACAACATTACATACTTTTTTTTACTTTCCTTAAAATAAATTACATAAGGGACTAACTGCTTGGGTGACCAGCACAAATAGGGAATGACTATACATTTAGGCAGGAGAAATTCTGCATCCAGAGGCCTGGAGAGGAAGCTCTCTCAGGTTGGTAGTTCACACCACACAGCACACACAGGTTGGTAGTTCACACCACACAGCACACACAGGTTTAGCCGGCAAGGTTCTAGTTGTACAGGGTTGAAATAACGGGCACACGCAGGAAGGCCCTCACTTCCTCCCTGTCATTGTCTTGCTACTGCACAGCACAAAATCCCCACATCTGCGTCTGATTTACACACACACACACACACACACACACACACACACACACACACACACACACACACACACACACACACACACACACACACACACACACAGACAAACACACACACGCAGACAGGGTGGAAATGTGACAGCAGTGGTTTGTGGTGTCAATGAGTCGTACCTGCATAAACGCATAATAGCCAAACTGTGGCAAGCAGGGCCCTGTGTGTGACAGCTCCTCCCATTTCTGTAAAGCAGAGATTAAAAATAGACAGTGACCTCTTACTGTGTGACAGGTCAAACATTCATTTTTATGTGACACACACACATACACACACACACACACACACACACACACACACACACACACACACACACACACACACACATGCACACACACACACATACTTCTATATGTTGCGCATCAGCTCTACTTTGTCTTTTTTTCCATCTGTCAACTCAGTCAACAGCTTACACCAAACGTCACTTCCAGAGCAGTTTCTCAGCTACAGTAACTAGCCGCTCTGGCTGACTAGACAAGTTTCCACATTGCACCTCTTCCCTAGCAAGAAGAGAACAGCCAGTGCAGCTCACAGCCTCTGTCTCCATGGCAAGCAAGGAAGTCATGAGCTCAAAGAACAACAGCACTGCGTCCAGCCACTCCGGCTGCCCCTTAATTGCAGCCAGCACCGGGAGGGGGGTGGGGGGGGTGGGGGGAGTGAGCGAGGGAGAGAGGGAGAGCGAGGGAGAGAGGGAGAGCGAGGGAGAGGGCGCAGGGCAGACTGCTCAGGGCGGCCTGCCTGGAGCCTCCATGGCTGTTCCACGCTCAGAGTAAATATTGATGGCTATGCTTCCTGCCATTGAGAGGCCGCACCCAGCTCGGCAGCCAGAAACTCAGGGCAGTTCATTTGTGTGGTCTGGGATGCACCGGGTCACGCACACAAGATGGCTGATGGTGTGTGTGTGCGTGTGTGTGTGTGTGTGCGTGTGTGTGCATTTGTATTGGTGGCTTTCATTGGAAACTGAAGTGGATTAAGGACCATATAAAGTCTAGTATTATTGTTTGAAATATTTGTGCCAGCTAAAATATGCATGCATCTGTACAACCACAAATACAAGAAATACTCATTACACTCACACATTGTACCTAAAACTGACACTATCTCTACCACCCAGTATGTTCCTCACCACTTAGACTTACTCTGAAGTCCTTGATCTTTGCACTGACACTCAGTATGCTGACCATCACTTGGACTCACTCTTACTCCTTGGTCTTTTTGTAATGATTCTATCTCTACCAATCAGTATGCTGCTCACCAATTGAACTCAAGTCTGTGCTATCTGTTGTCTGTCTGTCTGAATACTTACAGAGTGTGCATCTGTAATCTATCTTTATAGCATAGTAGTTTTGTAGCTTTTATTAGTACACTATTTATACTTTTATACTTTGTGCCTTGAAGGGAGGCTTTAAAACTCATTGTACTGTGTATAATGACAATAAATGCTTTCTATTCTATTCTATGATGATAGAGCTGTTAGATGTTTTGGGTAAAATAATTTGCACTTATTTGATTTCAGAACTTTAATAGCAGTGTACCCCATCTTTAATTATCTGTATCCATTCCCAATTTTGAGCTATACACTTTTGAAAAGAAAGCAGCTCTGTTTAATTATTGAAAACAGTCTAAGCATTTGTCTGAGGGATGGCCCTTAAGTTATTGTGGCTTGCTGTAAAATTGATGTCAGCGCCCGAGTCTTTCCTGTATTATGTTTCCCGTAGGAGTAGCTTCGTTCTCAGGCCCTGCGATGACACAAAGATTAATCTCTTGTTGAACATTTCTCACAAGAAAGAATCATTTCGTAAGCCACAGCAAAATGCTCAATTTGTTGTTAAGAAAACATCCTATGGAAATAAAAACGCTATTATGCCTACATTTTAATAACTGCTATAATATGTATTTTGTACTGCATATCTGTATTTACTATTTCTGTATAATATTATTGATTTGATGGCAGATTACATACAAGAAATTCAGGGTCACAGCATAGATTACAGTAGCCTATAATCCTACATCCACGAAATTGTGCATGTAAATATGGCAATGCAACCCTCTACAGTTTTTCCCTACAAAGGCAAAGTGCAATAACTATGTGAACATAGAAACTGAGAAAAATGCCTTTAAAGTTGTCACACTGCCCAGTCAAACATGTTGTATAACAGTGGTGATGCTTTTAAGTATATTCTTAATAGGAAGAAGCAAGAGATTTAGTCAAAGGACAAAGAAGGTGTTATAAAGTCAATTTCCAGTCTAAACCCAATTTAACAAATTATACAGTTACTGCTTTTTGGTTTTGTAGGGCACAGAGGTCTTCTCTGTCAACCTACAGAAAGCCTGCTCCATTAGGTTTGTGCACCTATTGGACTATTTAATGGTTTGGCGGGACTTACATGTATCTATACATACCAGTAGTTTTCTTTACATTTTTTTTGCCAGTCAAACTTACTCAAAGTAAAACTTGACTGTCTGTATTGTCAGTGTGGTCAATGAAAGTGAATACATATTTCCATGAAGATTCTGACAGAATCTGGCAGGTCTGTCCACACCACAGTCATTACCAAAAGACATGGGAAGTCTGTATGAAAAGACGCCTTGTCTTTGATAGAGATGGGGGACTGACTGATAGAAAGACACACACCTCACACCCTTACTTCAAGTGAGCACTTCACAAATGCACTGTGAGTTTACAGATGTTCAAAGTTAAGGTTATTCAGCCTCCAGGGGTCTGAAAGGGATTTGTATACTGGAAGTGTGTAATTTGCGAGCCATTTGAGAGGACACTGAACATAAACACAGCACCTCCTCATTAGAGTCAGCCTATTCTCCGTGGAGCCACATAAACGTCTGTCATTTCCCTCATCGCCCCAGTAAATCAGATGGAGACAGGAGAGTGCAAACCTCCCCAAACGGCAAGAGTGAGTTTCTTAAGTCAGCCCAGACTCATAGCTTCAACTTTTCAGAGTATACTTCCTCTCTTTTGCTTCATATGAGCTGTTGTGGGCACCTTCGAAACTCAGAGGACAAGACTAACACGTTTCCCATGTGTCTCTTTTATATGGTCTTTTGGAAGGTGAATCTGAGTTTGTCCATTGCAATACTGATTTATGTTGTGATGATTGTTTTTCTGCAATGCTATGTTTACTGACTATCATGACTTGAACAACAAACCACTCATGTGTCTGTGGTAGGAGTGATTTATGTTGTGGGGAATAAAATAATTGTGACTTTTTCAGCTTGAGAACTACCACCCACCACATTGTAATAGGATAGGTTCCAGCTTTCTGACTGCTACAATTTCCTTACAAAGTTTAAATCAACCACAGAGCTGTACTCAGCACACTACAGTTTCATCAGGGATCATCTTTTTAAAACTTTATTCAGTAGATGTTTGCAATGGACAAAGCTTTGGTTATCATTACATAAAATGCCCTAATATATTGACATGCCTCCGATTCTCAAAAAAGAGCTGCAAGGATTGCATGTGTTCTGGTTCATGTTACAACTTAAAAAAAGTTATTTTACTAGGAATGCAAAACACACAACCATAACTTCTGTATATATTGTTGGGCAAAGACTAGCATTCTTCAAGTGAAGTGAGTAAGGACTTGCTTGGTTACAGAGTGAAATGACCTCTCCTTGACAGAGTGCTTTGTTATGGTCTACAGGTGTCTTCAAGAGGCCAGAGCAGTGACTCACATTCAGGTTGCACAGCACTAAGTCACAGTCAACAGGGTGACAGTGATTGTAAGATATATTCTTTTCTATGCCGATTTCTAGTCTGATCTGTAGCATGCCAGGAGTCCATTTCGAGGCAACAACTTAAGCTGTTTTTACTCTCTCCTGTTTACTTTTGTGCCCAATCCTTCATTAACAAAAAATAAAGGCCATTTGCCTGTATTTATTTCTTAGTGCCACTTGGACTTTTCTCTATAATCTGATACTGGACACAGCTATCTAGTTTTAAGCTTTCTGTGATAATGGTTCATGAAGTTGAAAAAAAAAAGATATCAAATGCACACGAGAATGAAGGATAATGGCATTCCACAGTTTTGGAATGTAAATATAGATAGATTGCACAATCTGATAATAGATTAAGGAATTTGTTTTAAAAATTCCTTGGCCGTACTGTAATAGTAGGGCTTGCTGAAGCCATGCTTATGAAGTAAAAGCAGACTAGCCAAGAAAGCGCACTATAAAGTGATATTTCGAATAACTATGAGCATGGTAGAAACAGTCTGGGCGAATCAGTAAAGCAGAATAGTCAGTCATCAAGGGAACATAACCCACATAGCCTACTCGTGCAAAAGGAATGTTCCTCAATCTCTCTGTTTTATAAAACTGTTCCTTAGGTTTCGGATACCAGTCTAGTGAACAATGGGCTAAGTTTAACCAAGAATATTGCCATACAAAGTAATAAACTGATAAACACCTGGTTTTACCTGAGTTTACCGTAGCAGCAACAGGTCAGTTCACGTCCAAATCGTCACGGAAATCTTTCACATAAACAGTTTTCTCAAAACACCACTCATGTCCCATCATAGGCTAATGGAAAATGTCTTTTGATTCAGTATTAGTCTACCGAATGAATTGCGTTGTACAGGCTGTAACAGTTATGAAGAGGTTTCCATCTCCAGATGTGCTGGATTCTAGTTGTTCAGATCCTCCTCTTCTAAATCGTAGGCTCGAAAATCTCCCAAACTCGACACATTCCCATTCTCAGCGATTCACATATACAAAACTCGTAGTTTTCGACAGAGTACTCGTAAGATTATTGTAAGAACAGATCTTTCAAACATCGACATCCTTCTCAAGCGGCCGCGTTCAGAGATTTGTCCCGTCAATGTGCTCTGAGCAGCTGTATCTCACTGCTAAATCTCCTACTGATAAAACGAAAACTCGAATCGGAGGTCAAGAGAGAGACTAGACGTCTTCCGCTTTGTAATAAACATACAAACAGCGTCTCCCTTCCCCAGCTCTATCTCAAAAGTCCAACCGAACTTTGTTGTGTTCCTGATCTTTGGGTAAGATTACAGATTTTAAATATACAATTATGTCCCACCCCTCATTGTCTCAGACGTGGTCCGCTTGGAATGCGTTCACATAGCTGTTTTCCTGTTACAGGCAAACCTTTCATTTTCTCTGCTTTTTTATTTTCCACTGGCGTCTATGAATAGAGCAATTTTGACGTTTACGGATATTATCGAGGTCATACCAAATGCTTTTCACATAAAATAATTAAATATATTTGGTCTGCGTGCTCCTCAATTCGCCTTCACTTCAGAAAATAGGCCTATAACACATTAGGCAAAAGCTTCTGGAGGGCTAGACAACAGAGACCAGAAATAAAGATAACTATTATTTTACAGTGCAGTTGTCTTATTGTGACACTACAAATGATGTTGCACGTGAAATCAGATTGTGCATGTCCAGTGCCACTTGTGTGGCTGACTAGACACCTCCCCAAAGTAGACAGTGGTACACAGGGTTTCAGTAATTTTCCTCTCATCATGCTCCTAGCAAACATTTCTCATAGACTCAGGACAGGTTTGGATTTTTTCTTTTATATGATTGACCTTATTGGGGTGTAGCCTATGTAGATATTATTGTTTTTATTCATATACTGTTTTAAATATTGGAACCACTGAACCATAAGTATAGGGCATGCCTACAGGTCTATAACTAAAAAACCATATGCCAGAGTATCAGCAGTCATCATTCTTATCTTGTGTGTCACTCAGTCACATTGGAGGAGAGGAGTTATGAGGAAATGGAACATAATCGCACGCAAACACAGCTCTTTTAAAAAAGAGATATTACGTGTGTAAATTGATATTCTGGACTGGACTGGCTGTATTTTCTCAAGACTTCTTATCTGTTCCTTTGGCCTGGGTCTTCGTGCACAGCTGGGATTCTTCACATGGGTGCTATGAGGAAGAGAGGAATTGGTTTTGACCACTTTCTACTCCTCTAGACTCATTTTAAGCATGTGGTGTCAAGCTTTTTTTTAAACTGCACCCTCAACAGTTTGTAGCACAATTGTATAAAGATATGGAATGGTTTCACGTTGGTACTGTGCGTGAAGATGGTTAATGCAGCCTTCACGTGCACAAACTGTTAGTCCTCTAAAAGTCTTCAGAAGAGGGTAAAAGGTTAATTGAGACACACAGACTGTTGTTTAGTAAAAGAGCCAGGGTTTAAAAGGGGATAGAGCCTCCTTCTTTTAAGCCAGAGAAATGGGTAAGGGGTGAAGGGGTGATCTTTTAAAAGCTGTATTCTAAATTTAAGACGTATCGTAACTGAATCCTGAGTTTTTAACTTTAAAGGGGACCTTAGATACCTATTTCTTTTTTTGTGTTAATTTTAGGGTCCACTAGTTTTCATTTTGCCATTATCCACAGCATAGTCTTTTTGACCTCAGCCTAAAATGTATTGTCATTGGTCAACTGCACTACATGGTGTGTGTGTGTGTGTGTGTGTGTGTGGATGTGTGTGTGGGTGTGTGGATGGGTGTGTGTTGGGGGGGGGGGGGGGGGGGGGTGAGCGAGCAAGTGTGTGGCCGTGTGAGAGTGACTGTCTGTTAAAAACATGCTTCACTTAAATGTCACTTACATACACTAGTCTTTTAACTGATTCTACTCTATTTGTTTTTTTTCTACCTCTGTCTTATTATTAACAATGTGATAGTGATTGCATAACCTTGCATTAACTTGACAGCATTTTATGTTAGGTTTAAAAAAGAATTGTCAGACAAAATAACCATTTCCTGGTGCCAGTACACAGTGCATTTGTTTCAAATGATGTAGAAGCTAAATTTATGCTGTGCTGAACTGTGTATAAAAAAGGAACTGCAGTTTAGCTGAGTTAAGTGCAACTTTTGTTTATGCAGTGCAAATAGTCTTTCTCGTGACAGATGAGCTAGAACTTCACACATAATGTTGCTGTCACAAGACTTGAACTCTCATGATTTAGAACATTTCACAAGAGGCTCAAACATTTGTTCCTGTTTCTCATGAACTTTTCTTGCATTGGATTTCTCCATTTGGGCGACTTTGAATTTGAACATTCCAAAGTGACACTTGTATGGGAAGAGAGAACAAAACAAATAAAAAAAAAAAAAATGGAGGTCTTATCTTTTTGAGAAGCCATGTGCAGGCCTCAGTTGGTGTTGCTGTTTATCTTTTAATCACACGAGGTCAGACCAGCTATAGTCATGTGTGTTACATAACATTACCTCAATGAGTGGATTACTAGCCTGAGCCCATGCTTGCCACATTAAACTCTTTGTGGTCCTATAATAGTAGCAATTATCTAACTGATGGCTTCATTTACTCTCGTGTGATATCATGGAATACAGTCTTGTCTTGCCAGAAAAATAACATTATGGCCATTCAGTCCAGTAGTGTACAGTTTGTCAGAGTCTTAAGCAAAACAGTACAACATTGCACTCCTTTACTGTCTAAAAGACTTATGTACTTTTATTTAAGCCAGTGTAGGCTACTTTAGAATTTATGTTCAACTGCACGATGCTACTTTGTAACTGCAAAGTATTTATAAAATTATTGTCATACAATTAAGATACTGTACAGAGGTTAATACAATAGTTTTCATTTGGCTCAAGTCCTGTTTCGGATGCGCTAACATTTGGTCTCGTACATTTGGGCATAGTGTAGCACTTTGAAGAGGCATAACTGAGTCACTGCATAAAGAATTTTACGCAGAAACTACCTATATACTGTAAACCATCTGTGCAAGGGTGACAGTGTGGTGTGGTATGTTATTATTATCTCGTGTGTGTAGTATAACAACATCATACAATCACTGAGAGTGTGATGAGAGCACGCGTCTAGCAAGTCCTTTTGATGGCAAGAAGGGGAAGACTTTTCCCATACGCAAACCCTAGATGGGCATCAGAGAGAAAACAACAAACAAGTGTCTTTAGAGGTCTTTAGATGTACATTAGTTACAGACAGATGCTGCCTTTAAGCAGCACTGAGAAAGATTCACAGAGATCTGTGTTGGACATCACTCACAGAACCTGCACAGTGCGACCAAGCCGAGGCTAATTAGCAGACACCATATGGAGCCACTGGTAATCCCTAATCAACAATTGGCAAAAGCTCTTTCGGGTGCTCTTTCGGGTGTTATCTTTGTATATATAGTGGAGAGGTAGTAGGTGAATCCTGACACATTGTCCTAAACTTCTTGATGGCTAGCAAGCTCTCCATGGCTCAAAAGGAAGCAAAAAGCTTCATACTGACTTTTACATACATCACATACTCTATCTGTGTATATCAAAAACAGGCCCATGTGAGAGGAATTCACACCCTTCTTTGGTGATGGGCTTGTCCTTTACAGAGCAAAGACCATTATTTTACCAACAGTTAATGATGTTCTCCAAAGAAAAGTTCAGGTAAAACTCAATGCTTTGGCCACAAAGTCGGGGCAACTGCATGTCCTTTTCCCCACAGCACTGGACATAGGAGTGCAGGACTGCAAACATGGCTGCAGGAGACGGTACATCAAAGATGCAATAACTCCATCCACAGTGCCGTGTGTGCCTCATCGCTCTGTGGACTGTAACATGGTCAGTCAGTAACAGATGGACAGGAGCAAAAGAAATGACAGACTACGGCAAGGAGCAGAGGAACGAGTTGGAGGCAATATAGTGCATATATCCAGACTCGTTTACAGTACTGTCAGAGGATCCAGTAAGCTTCACCATCACAGTGACCTCAGAGGCAAGAGAAAATGCACAAGTGCAGAATGAAATGCTTACGGGGAAACCCTGAGCATCTCTCAACACCGCAGCATAAAGCAGCAACGACTGACTATTTATTTTTTCTTCTTCTTGTCCTTGTCCGCCTTCTCTTTCTCCAGCCGTTTCTTCTCCTTCTTCTTCTCCTCCTTGGCCTCTTTGTACTTCCAGACGGGAGGCTCCAGGTGCCTCTTGGACTTCTTCCTCTTCTTCTCCTTCTTGGGCGTGGGCTCCCCGGACTTGGTCACCCGGATCTGGGGGATGCAGCCGGCCGGGAAGACGCTGTTCCTGTGCGCCATGCCCCGCGGGATGAACTTGTTGACGCCGTTGGAGATGACGCTGGCCCTGTGCTGGTCGGAGCAGCAGGACGCCAGCGACACGGAGGAGGTGGAGGCCGAGGCGGACGGAGAGGCGGAGGACACTGAGCCGTCGCTGTGGCGCACCCTGCCCTCCAGCTCCTTGCCCGAGTGCGCCCGCGCCAGCTCGGGCACGGCCATCCGCCGCTTGCCGATCTCAGGCGGGCTGGTGGGGCAGAGTGGGCGGCAGCCGGTTGCCACCAGGGGGCTGTGGATGCTTGTGGTGATGCGCACCATGTGGTCCATCACGCCGTTGTCCTGGGGGTCCTGGGGGAAGCTGAAGGTGAAAGTGGACTTGATCTTGTGGACCATCCTCTGGGGGGCGCTCTTGGGGGCCGTTGCCTTAGCCACCAGCTCCTTCAGGTCCGACCACTCGGGGACATAGCTCTCACAGAACTGCTCGGCGCGCGGCCTGGTGTGGAGCCGGCGGATGCGCTGGAAGGTCTCGAAGCGCCCTGTTTTGAGGGCCCAGTCTCGGGCGTCCTTCAACTGCCTGCCGTCAACGGCATTTACGTCTGCTCCTGAAAACAGTCAGGAGAAATGTTTTCAGTTATCAGTGGACAATTTTTTTTGTTTAGGTCCTTGTAATGGTATTGTGTGTGTGGACAACTGAAAAAAATGAATGGTAAACCAAACATGTATGAAATGTCCTTTAAATATTCCTGAAAAAAAGGTTCACAACCCACTAGAGAAAGGAAAGCTCATTTATATTACAGCACCACCATGTGGTCATAAATGGAACAGATCTTGTACGGAACAGATCAGGAAAGACTTTGACTGTCCAATATTTAATACATTAGTGTAAGAAGGAATTAATCATAATAATAAGTCATGCCTAATAACGTGTTCTCTTTTAACTAGTTTGGTCAAATTTAGTGACCACTGAAATTGTTGCCAAGTTGGTCCTCCCACGCACACCCAGAGGACAGTAACAATCGGCTTGGCATTTTATGTATTGTTTCAGTCAGGAAATGAGGCACACAGAGAGAAAAAGACATCTGTGAGTTCTTTTTTTGACTCCTGCTAATGTGATTGTACCAGTAATAGGTGTGACTGGAATAAGTCCAGTCCAGGCCGGCCCAAAATAAACCCGTTTAAGTCCACACATGACTAATCCAACGCTAGCCAAGAGGAGTCGCAGATTAGCTGGAGGATCAGGAAAAGTCACTGTCCTCAGGTTTGTGCCTTAAACCTGCATTTGCGTCATCGTCTCACCACGTGGCTCTCTCTCTCTCTCTCTCTCCCTCACACTCTCTCTGCTCGTTTGCTATTTTCTCCCAGGCACCCCAAAATTTCAGGTTTTTGAAGAATTTCCAGAAATATGGGATTATTAACACTGAGACATTTACATTAAAGGCTATGGTGGAGTTTATGCTGGATTTGTATGTTAAGTGTGAGACTTCATAGAGCCATTATGTCATCTTCACGACCAAAGAGCCACTGATCACAAGTGGGCGATAGCGGCCCAGGTGCAGTGTGAGAGTGCACTTTAGGCCCAGTCACTTACCTGCCATCAGTAAGGCGGCCACACAGTCATTGTTGCCCGATATGGCGGCCTTGATGAGGGCGGTGAAGCCACGGGTATCCATGAGCTCTATGTCCACTCCAGAGTAGTAGTTTAAGATGTAGTTCAGGATGGTCACGAAACCTGGGAATGTAGACAGAGGGCACAGCGACAGGTTGATACTGTGCATGTAAAGACTGTTTATTTATTGTTTATTATTATTATTATTATTATTGTTATTATTATTGTTATTATTATTATTGTTATTATTATTATTATTATTATTATTATTATTATTATTATTTAAAATTTCATACACAACAGCAGTTCAATGTGCTTAACAAAAATAAAAGCAAAGGACAATATGTAGATATTGATCTAAGATCTAAGGTATTGATCTAAGATAGGTGAGTGCTCTGCCACAGTCTCTGAGCTAGGTGCCCACCTGCTTGTGCAGCAATCATCAGAGCTGTGTGGCCGTCATTGTCCTGATGGTTGATGTCAACAAAGGGACACATGTGCAGTCCGCTCACGATGTCGATAAAGCCTTTAGCCACAGCCGTCATCAGTCCATTCTTAAATAATAGGAGGTGAAAGTGAGAAGGAGACAGAAAGCAGGGAAGCATTAAGTATACAGAAGACTAAATTTAGACTGAACGTACGTTAAGATAAAATCTAATATAGTGATGAGATATTGCTTAGTTTATTGTATGTAAACTGTTGTTATTCTGTTTATTGAGCTTGAGAGACACCGTCGGCTGGAAACAAATTCCTTTCATGTGCTGCTTACATACAGCACCTGGCCAGTAAACCTGATTCTGATTCTGATGTTGCGATCTGTGTCTACGCTCACCCTGCCATTGATGTCGAGCTCCATGACCTCCTCTCGAGTGACTCCCCTCTCCAGGATTCTGCGCAGGGACGCGGGGGCGTTTCTGTTGCAGGCCTGGTAGAGGGTGGTGATGGGGCCCCCAGCCTGCTCCTCCCGCTCGTAGGCCGGCAGGATGGAGTCCTCGGACAGGATGCTTCCCGAGTCATCGCTGTTTCCAGCCAGGGACACCTCGGAGACGTCCGGGTCGGGGCCGACGCCCAGGTGGGGATCCTCGCTAGCCACTGCCATTGGAGGAATCCCAGGAGGAGTCGCTCACGTCCACAGGAGTGTCGGGGTCTCAGTCTGCATCACGGGCCTGCAGGTGGTGGTAGTGGGGGAGGGGAGAAGGAGCAAGGGGCGATTAGTGTTATGAGTTAGCATAGCAAGCAGGCTGTGCCTTCCTCCTGAGCTGGCAGGAGAGCAGAGGCCAGGGGTTGTGACCCCAGTGAGACTCTTAGGCATGAGTGAGTTTGGCCTGCTGTAGAATAGGATGAGGAGCCTCATCTCCCCTTCGCTCTGAGCTGAGGATACAGGTGATTGACAGGAGGTAATCTGCGAGTCTCTGTAATAATCTGTGGGAGCTGAATTGTGCAACGTGCTGAGATTGTTTGTGAACTGGCTCAGAACTGGGAAAACTACACTTCTATTGCAAATAATAATCAGGCACAATCACCAACAAAACATATAACCCAGGAAAGTTGCAGGTTTTACTTCACCTAATTGATATATACAGTCACACTTTGTTTGGATGGTCCTAGAGGGTTTTACAGATGCTGAGACTAATAAACCATCTATCGCAACTCTGTGTCTTGTGAAGGGTTTGCTTAAGGTGAAGAGTCAGTGAACAATAAACAAAATAAAACCGAATTTCAGTAAACTGAACTGAATTTCAGTAAAGTTTCTGTGGGCTGACCAATGAACTGAAATGTAAGCAGTATAAGAAACTGCATGTGGGATGTAAAGAGACAGAGCATAGCTTTTTGCATCAGTTGTGTGAAGTTAATAAAATGTATCCCCTTGACAGTATACTGCTAAGCATTCGGAAATGTGAAGAGAATGACTCAACATTTCATTCCAGAAGAATACTTAATGTGGTTGTAATTAGCATGCTAGCATGTCAATATTAGCATGTTGAAGGGACTGTAGGGAGAGGCAGCAGCCTGTTGCTGTTTCCCAATGAGTAGTGGCAGCGATCCAGTTGGTAAACAGTTTAAAATGGCTCCATTGTGGATAATGGCTGAGACACTGTTGAACATCTGTTAGCATCAAAGTCCTGCGTGATTCTCCTCAGTCTCAATAGACCTCTGTAATCTCACAAAGTGCAGAGGAGAAGGACAACAAATCTTCAGATGTTCTGTATCACAGCTTCGGGGAGACTGCACACGTGCCCATAAAAATGTAATTGTTAAACAAAAGAAACAAACTGTCTCACATGCTGTTCCCCATTCCCTGCCTTCAGCGAGCAAATTGCTGTGCAAGCCACAAGTCAAGCCACAAGACAGGCTTAGGCTGGGACAGAAAGAGCACAGCTATTTTCTTCACATCGTGGCTATTTTTAGCAGCATTTACCCATAACACACTGTACCAATCTGTCTTTAGCACACTGGCAGTGAGGCACAGCTTTGTATGTTTCTGAGTGTGATCATCTCAGTCAAGTTTTGTTTGTGTGTGTGTGTTTGTGTGTGTGTGTGTCTGTGTCTGTTCATTGATATGTGTTTGTGTGAATGTAAAAGAAGACAGGGGGGGGGGGGGACATTCTCTTTCACAGAAACATAAACAGTCTGTCCACTGAGAGCCACATTTTGGTCCATTAACTTGCTACGACTTTGCTGTCCAAGCCATCGCTACACACACACACACACACACACACGCACAAACTTCCCAACAACACAGTCCACATGGCCAAGCCAACTCGACACTCTGCTGAAATATGTCCATGTGTTGTGCAATCTCTACATCAGCATGTGGCCACAGATCTGAAATCAAATTATGGACAGTCCCTCTTCCTCAATTCACTTCAATTAGAAATACTCCAGAAGGCTAGTCAAGTTAACAGCAATGATTTTCGCAAATCCACTACAGTCTCTGCTAGACTGACACCACCACTGACCCAACCAATATGGGTACCCATCAGTACACCCACCTATATAATATATACTTTATATACTTAGATACTTATATACTTAGTGACTTTATATACTTAGATGAGGAAACAAACAGCAGTAAACACTACCACTACGATCGTACACACACAGTGACACTATTCCCCTTTAAAGGTATTGGTATTTGATTCCCCTTTAAAGGTATTGGTATTTGACTCCCCTTTAAAGCTACTGGTATCTGACTCCCATTTAAAGCTATTGGTGTCTGTAGCTATACAGCTGCAGCTTCTTGGGCCTGAGCATTAAAGAAGTGGTGAGTTACCCGTCAGTGGGAAAGCCTCTCTTCTCCACGTCCTGTATCCTCTAGCTCAGCATCTCTCCCGCGGCTGCTGCCTGACAGTCCTGCCTGCTCACCCTCTGGTGATCTGGTACAAACTGGCTAAAGTCCTCGTAGGAGAGTTCTGCCCCAGCCTGACCCCCCCACCTTAGCCCACCCTCATCCACCACCCGTGGTATTCTCCTCCTTCTCCTCCCCCTCCACCCTTGCACTGCGTCTGGCCACTTAGGCTGTCCACTGGGTGAGAAATCCTCCCAGGGCTTTACATAGACGCTGTGGCAACATGCTCCCTCTCATCCCGATTACTGCAGATTTGGGGATTAGCAGGGCAGAAACGGCAGCGGGCTCAGGCTAGTTTTTGCTCTCTCTCTTTCTGACTTGCTGTCTCTCTCTCTCTGTCTCTGTCTCTGTCTATCTATCTCTGTCTCTCTCTGTCATTCTCTCTCTCTGCCCCCCCCCCCCTCTGTTTCTTGCCTCACTCTACCGTTGTTGGTGTCAGTTGTTCATTTTTGGCGCAAGAATCTTTCCTGATTTCGTACGAGTGGACCTTTAGTCACACTGGATAATTCAGTTGTTCAGGCTGTGACTGAGTAATTTCCAGATCTCAGACTGAGGTGATTGCTCTGTATACCCTCTGTGGAAATCCCCTAGCAGTGGAAAAGACACCCAAATATGCATTCAGGGCTGATAAATGGAAGTCTTAAATGTGTTATGTTACTTAAATTAATTATGAACACGTCATCTGTATTGTTTTCACTGCAGTGTTTGAGATGTGACCTTATAGCGAGGCAGTGGTTTAAATGTGAATTTGGCCTCTTTTTTTTTAGGAGCCAGTTTAGGAGCCAGTTTTTAGGAGCCAGCAGCTGGTTTACCAGGCTAAGTTTGTTGAGCAGAAGACTGCAGGTTTGTTCCAAGACGATGCTATACTTTGGCTGTCCAGAAATAGCCACTCAGCAGAATAGGCGGCAGCTCAGCCACTTAAAACAGGCCCCAAAGCCTGGGCTGAGCCTAGGTAAAGGCCGCTGCCTTGCCACTGGTCATGACAGTCACATGGACAACAAGGAGATGGTGCCTGGACATCAATCAACACGTTTTTCTTTATATTTGTTTCCGGTCTTAAAAAAAGTTGCCACAGAATCACAGTAACTAAAGCTAGGGGCCATTGTATGTGTGTGTGTGTGTGTGTGTGTGTGTGTGTGTGTGTGTGCATGTGTGTGTGTGTGTGTGTGTGAGAGTAAATGGATTTCTTTAGAGCAGTGGTCCCCATTCATTTTCCGTACCATGGACTGGTTTACCAGACAATTGTTCCACAGGTCAGGATATGTGTCATTTGAAAGATCCTCCCATTTCCCTTTGGATCCAAGGTGCAGCATCTTCAGTCATAGAATTGTGCCCTGCTGTGACAGTGTTTTTATGACAGTTTTTCCCCCAATTCATTCTCATTGTTTAACTGTCCAAAATAAACATGGCTGTTGTATCTTATGCAACTCAAATGCTAAGGGTTGTGCCTATGTGTGTGGACACACATGTAGATTATGACATAGTCTATGCACAGTTCCACAGATGCCTGACCCTGTGCTGCTTGGTGACTGACATGTTTAATATCATGACCTGCAGGAGGGTAGTCAAGCAGTTTCTCTTACCTCACCGTTGGCAGCCTCTACAAAAATGAAACTGACTCTCCGACAAGTTTTACAATTAAAGGCAGCCAGTGTAAACTTAGCCTGCCCATGTCTTTCCTTGAGTCTGCTTTTAGAAATCTCATCTCACAATGCCCTCACCTTGCTGAAATAATGTATTAAAACAAACCCTGTACGCTTACTGCGTTAGGGGCTTCACACTTTGCCATCCTAAATCTCTGAATATACTATTACAGTTTATTTCAATTTCAGACACTAATGTGATATGATGACAATACTAACTGATAATCAGTTTGTACTTTTTTTATTATGCAGTAGTAAAACAATGAGAAACATTTGAAAATGAAAGAAATTTGAAAATACACCCTCACTTCTCTCTCTCTCTCTCTCTCTCTCTCTCTCTCTCTCTCTCTCTCTCTCTTTCTCTTTCTCTCTCTCTCACACACACACGCACATACATATACACACACACTTTACAACTCCTACACACCTTTTCTGTCTCCCTCTCACTCTTCAAACCATGTCTTCCTTCGACTGGAAAACTCAGGCAGTCCTGACCTGTATGGAGGTATGTTTGGGAGAGGTTAGGTCCAGATGAGAGTGACCCCCTGGGCAAAAAGGCAGCTTATCGTTGCCGTTTTCACAGGCAGCCACACAGTTATTAATACAGCAGAGGAATGTGCATGGGTCAGGAAATCAGACAGAGGAACAGGAAGAGAGACCACGAACCCTATGAGGAATTGACTCAACATGGGATATGTGATGGGAGGAAGCAGTTGTAGAGAGACAAGAATCAAGCACTTATTGAACCTTATGGAAGTCTGAAAAAGCAGCCAAAAAGACAGTTGGGCTCATCTCATCAATATACTGCTGGCCTTGTGAGGCTTGATGTCATTTCTTCAATTTATTAGACTGAGCCGACTCGCATTACGTAAGATTGGCTTCATTCGGTGCAAGGAGCTGCGGGGTGTGATTTATAGGAATCACCAGATGGGGGCAGTAGCAGACAACGCACCTTTGCCCAGAACGCTGAACTTGCACGCAGGATGTTGAGAGCAGCGGCATCGTGTTGTGGCAGTCATAGACATACTATACATGTATAGTATGTCTATGGTGGCAGTGCAGTTTTTGCACACAACACACAGCAATCGCTAGCTAAGCTATGAGGTAGGCTAGGTAGGCTATAGTTTAATGGTGTTAAAAAACACAAAACTGATTATTTATTTAATCTAAGGCTTTCCAAAATAACAGAAATTGGTCAGTTGTATCTGAATGTATAGCATTTATTTGTCATCAGTAAAATCATTTTGGTTCAACAGCGGTAGACTACATTCATTATTCCCAGCACTGACTGAGCCAGGGGTCGGTGGACCCAGCACCGGTGACTAAGTTTAGCCACAATAGTGGCTTTACAGACGGCCCATATGTTGAGCTAATATTAGCTACTTGGCCGTTTTAGAGCCCATCTCAATATTGCTTCGCTCAAGCTTAGAAAGGCTCTGATAAATTATTTTCAACTGTGTTCTGTTTTCCCCGTCTTCTTTGGCTTCACTTGTCTTTCTTCACAGTCATACTTGGTTCTTAGTGCAGCGCGTCGAGAGGGTACATCATCAGCTGAGAATTTGCTGTGGAAAAAAACCAACCCAAACCAGCTCCAGCCATATGCGGGTTGGGGCAGATGGTAAAGCTATCACCCTGATGTTGGTAAGAGAGTGTGTGTATCCTGACTTGAGAAGGAGGCATGAGTAAGCTGCCTGTGGCATGCATTTGTCTGCTGAACAAATGGAGGCAATTGGTTTAAAGATCATCCCAAGACCCCACCACACAGACACACACACACACACACACACAGACACACACACACACACAGACACACACACACACACACACACACACACACACACAGAGACCCTCAGGCACCCACTATCAGTGGGCAGATTAGTTGTTACATGCAAACGCAACAAATCAAGAAGACCAACAGAAATTCGATCAGGCCATTTTTGTCAGAGGCGCTGGCTGCAATGACGCCCGCCTTGAGGGGAATGAGTGGCTTTTTAAACAGCCTGCTAGTGCAGTGAAAGCTAGTGGAGCTTGGCCACAGCTGAGGTGCCCTCGCTCCCCACTGCTGACTGCATATGCCTTATTAGGGATTGTTCCGCTTACTTGAGCTCGCACAAAACTATGTGTCGCTGACCAAGGGAAGAAGATGACAGGGATATAAAGAGATGAATGGTTGGAAGACAGAGAATGCAAAAGCAGGAGGGCTGGGGAGAGGGGGACGGAGAAAGGAAAAGAGAAAGTGAGAGAGCCAGCAAAACCAGTGGGGATCTTGAGTCTAATCTTGAAGTGGTTAAGGAAAGCATGTAAGCGTGGTCCAAGGCAGGGATTGTGGAGTAAGAGATGGATGGTGAAAGAGCGAGGAGGAGAAGTTCTGTGTGTGTGTGTGTGTTTTTTTTTTTTTTTTTTTTTACAAAGGGGGAGGTAATCTCACACAGCCAATGACGAATGAGGGAGCTGAATTTTGAGGAGAGCGAAATGGTCAGTCCTCACACTTGATCATAAGGCGAGCTGCAAGACCAGACCCAGACCCAGACCCGAGCCCGAGCCACCCACCGAACCTGTCCAGTCCACTCCAGTGAAAGAGAATGAGGCAGACGCTGGCAGACAAAGAGGAGGGGATTTGAGCCGCCTTCAGCCTTGTTTGCAGAGGAAGAGACACAGCACAAGTGGGCCAGAGGTGACTGCTCGGGGGGTGGAGTAAGTGGGTGGTGGTGGTGGCCAGGCCTCAAACAGGCACTGGGAGGAGGGTAGTGGTGGTGGTGGTGGTGGTGGATAGGCTCTCCACCTGTGAGAGAAGTCAGACGACCCTCTCACACACACACGCTCTCTGTCCAGCCTAGGGGAACAAAAACACAGGAAAGCATGTTCTCATTTTGCTCCATCTATTATTTATGCCTGTGAGAGATTGTACGCGCCAGACCAACAGGAGTCGGGCTGCAGCTGAAGGTTCTGAAGCGGGGCGCGGCGGAACTGAGGGACCCGGAGAGGGACGCGGGACGGAGAGGAGACGGCCAGCACAGCGGGGCACAGAGACGATGAAAGCTCCGCAGAAGAACCAGAACCAGGGGCGCACGGACCAGATTCTGGGGGCTATGGCCGATATGCTGACTTCCTTGGCCATGCCGAACCAGCAATGGGTGAGTGACACAACCAGCAAGCTTTCATTATTAACCGTGTACTCACATTGGGTAAATCTCTGGAGAATAACATTGAAAACTAGAAAAGCACTCAGAGAGTGCAGACCTCCTCCAGGGCAGCTCAGATCACCACCAAAATCTAGTTAGACCATTTTGACCTACCCTGGAAATGTCATCAAAATCCATCCATAACTTTTTTAGTTATGTTGCTAATTAACAAACTAACAAACTAACAAACAAACAAACGGCGATGATTACATAACCTCCGTTGGTGGAGGTAACAAGGTAATGAATTAGGCAACTCGGACTGCAGGCTTTGGTTGTATGCGTTACTACAGTAGACCATCAGTGTAATACTCATAGACCGGGTACTCTGAACTCTTCCATTTTTTTTTCATCACACTTGTTTATGCAGCTATGTAAACATAATAACTAAGTGGCCAATGCTGTTTTGTAGATGACATAGCAACAGCATAAGACAAGCTGTGAGTTTATGTGTGGGAGCTGTCAGCAGATGCAGAGACAGCTCCAGAGAAAGAGCTCAGACAGTAAACATCTGCGGAGCTCATGTGAGAGATATGCGCACTGGAACATCTTCTCCAGTGTGTATGTGTGCGTATGTGTGCAATCTGGGTGTTACCCCACTGCTGCTGTAGTGGCCATGCTCTACCTGGGTCTGCCCCACTACCTCCTGTAGTGCAATAGCCACAATGCAATGTGCATTGTTCAGTATTCCCATCCAAGCCCCCTTCACCACGTATTTTTATTATTTTTTGTGCCCTTGTATATACTCCCATCCTTCTGTTCTCCTGCTCTTTTTTGTACTTGACACTTGGTGACACTTTGATACTTTTATCTTGCATCTGCAATAAACATTACTGTAAGATGTTTCACGGTCCACATCTGAAGATATTTGGGAAATCAAATGCAGTCCTGCTGTCCTTGAATTCCCCCCCCATAGGCTGCGCACTGGCTATGGCCTAGCAGTGAAGATTAAGCTGAAAGATGTTCAAACTATATTTAAATATTGAAATGTTCAAACTATATTTTAAAATTTAAATTCTCATTTATTGCAAAACATATCGTCATTGCAACATATAGCAATGTTACCGCATATCGCACATTTTTCCAATATCGTGCAGCCCTAGTAGTAATGAATATGGAATGGCCAGGCTAGGCTAACATGAGCAGGCTCTCAGCTGAGTGACCTTGCAGATCTGTGCTCAGAGGCGGAGACAAGTTCAGGCCACCAGTGATGGACAGAGGGTGTTATTGCTATTTACAAACACATTCCAGAGATGAGAGGAGACGGCCTCCCTGTGTGTGTGTGTGTGTGTGTGTGTGAGTGTTAAGTATGTAGTGTGCCCTTCTTGTTTCTGTGTGTGTATGTGTGTGTGTGTGTGTGTGTGTGTGTGTGTGTGTGTGTGTGTGTGTGTGTGTGTGTGTGTGTGTGTGTGTGAATGTTAAGTGTGTGTGTGTGTGTGGTGGTGGGGGGGGGGGGGGTATAAAAATTGGATAGGTGCTAAAAGAGTCTTAAATCCCAAAATCAACTAGGAGAATGTGAGGCGTGCGCGTTCCTCTGAGGAGACGGCCCTCGTGCTCCATGCTGACTGGACTGGCCAGAGTAGCTTTAAGCACCTATAAAACACACGTCCATCATCGTAAGCTGGTCATAAAGCCCTCATCATCAAT
>CM050206.1:11224077-11236577 GCA_027475355.1 Coilia nasus | reverse complement strand
CAGAGAAATAGCAGGAGCCCTTGGATAAATGGAAAAGCTGTCATTAATGAATTTCACTCTCAGTCCAAACAGTGAGCTCCCTGCGGGCCTGGGGAATGTAAACGTTTGCGACGGGGCCTGGCAGTGCTGCCAGGCAGTGTCACTCTGCGTGTGGTCGCTGTGTTTGGACCCAGTGAGCTACGGCTCCACAACTGGGGGGGGGGGCAGCATTTGCGTGCAGAAACCCTGCTCTTCCTCATACCATACCTTCTCTCCAGGCAGGCCGCGACCCAGAGCCCCCCTGCCCTGGGCTGCCTGGAGCCTTTGATTCCCGCGGTGGTGAGGCAGGACTGGGGGGTGGGGAAGGGGTGGTGAGACAGGACTGGAGGGTAGGGGTCGGGGTGGGGGTGGTGAGACAGGGGTGGCAGGTAAGGGTCGGGGTGGGGGTGGTGAGACAGGACTGTGGGTGGAGGTGGTGAGACAGGACTGGAGGGTGGGGGTGGCGAGACAGGGGTGGCGGGTGGTGAGACAGGACTGTGGGTGGAGGTGGAGAGACAGGGCTGGGCGGTGTGGGTGGAGGTGGTGAGACAGGACTGGGCGGTGTGGGTGGAGGTGGTGAGACAGGACTGGAGGGTGGGGGTGGTGGGGGTTGGGGGTGGTGAGACAGGACTGGAGGGGGGTGGGGGGTTGGAGTGGGGGTGGTGAGACAGGACTGAAGGGTGGGGGTGGGTGGGGGTGGGGGGTCAGACAGGACTGCAGAGGGGGTGGTGGTGGGGGTGGGGGTGGTGAGACAGGACTGGAGGGGGTTGGAGGGGTTGGATTGGGGGGTGGGGTGCCGAGTCTCCCTTCTGATGCTCTCCAGGAGTTTGGGAGCATGAGGCTGGCAGAGTTCATCAGTCTAGCCCCTCCAGGGCTGCAGGATCAAACCTGTCACAGAAGACAGACAAGCAGACAGGGGGGGTTGGGGGACGGTTTGGGGGGGTTAGGGTGGGAGAAAGACCTTTGAGAAAGAGGAGAAGAAGAAAACGACAGAGGAGAGGAGAGAGGGCACAGAGAGAAAAAAAAGCCAAGCGCGTAACTATAGCTCTATATCATGGGCATCAAAATTAGATTTTCCAGCGGTTCTGCTTTATAAGGCAATGGCATGTAAGCGCACGGCCAGGTCAAGCCCCCGTGTGAGTGTGTGGCGTTACGCAACACTGCCACTTATTTCCTTTACCGCTGACAGCCCCTAACGCATGTTGAGCCTCCGCAGAAACCGACACCAGTGTCCCCACATGCCGGAGTACACATGCATCATGTCAGTGTCCAGGTCTCTCACTCTCTCTTTTTTTTTTTTTTCCTGTGCATTCTCTCATATGGTACAGCTGGGGTGGGTGATGTTTTTTACTTACAGGTATTATTTGTTCTACAGGATTGTTCTCGAAATTGTCTTACTGGTATAATACCGGTAGTAATGGGTGCGTTAGATCATCTAGCAAAATGGGGTGGCTCTCTGGGGTGGTACTCCTATTTTTAGACCTCTAGGTTCTTGTTAGTTCCACTCTTTGGATACTCTCAGCAGGCAGGCTGGGCAGGGCTTTGAGTTAGGAGTTTTGAGCACTGGATGGGGATGGGGGGTGGGTGCATGCAGCAGGCAGAGGGGGAGGAGGAGGACAGGAGGAGGAGGAGGAGGGGGAGGAGGAGAGGGCAGAGAGAGAGGAGGAGGAGGAGGACAGGCAGAGATGGAGAATGAGGAGGAGGACAGGAGGGGGGGGGGGGGGGGGGGGGAGGAGAGGGGCCGAGAGACAGGAGGAGGAGGAGGAGGAGAGGGCCGAGAGAGAGGAGGAAGAGGAGGAGGAGGAGAGGGCCAAGAGAGAGGAGGAGGAGGAGGACAGGCAGAGATGGAGGAGGAGGAGGAGGACAGGCAGAGATGGAGGAGGAGGAGAGGGCCGAGAGGGAGGAGGGAAGTAAGGGAGTGCTGCAGAAGGCACGGGCTGGTACCTCCAGCCCACTCACTCCCCATCTGCCTGATCGTGCCCTCTTCACAAGGCGACGTCACTCAAACCTCAATGGTGGAACAACCTACCAGTCGCTACAAGAGCCGCTACATCCCTCTCGACCTTTAAAAAGCTTGTGAAGACCCCTCTTTTCCGAAACTGCTTTCCTTCCTAACAAAACTAATCTCTACTTACCAACTCTTTACCTCGTGCTAGGTGCCTCGTGTTTGTATGAGCCTGTGTGTGTAGGGGGTGTGTGTATCTGAAGTGTCCCTGCTCCGGGAAACTTAGCTAAGGCACATGTATCTTCTTGTGTGTAGTCTGTTTACTCTGTGTTCCTCTACACCTCTGTTAGCTTATTATGTCCTCCTTTTGTAAGTCGCTTTGGTGATTGCTCCACTCTCTGTCTGTGTGTGCCCTGAGGAAGGTCTGTTGACCGAAAGCTTGGTCATTAAAAACTGAAAAGTGCAGACATGCAGTCAAAAAAAGTGCAGTTAAAAACTTAAGTGTGCAGACATTCTTTTGCAGTTTTAGTTTACAGTTGCCATAAGTCACTTTGTATAAAAGTGTCTTGTAAGTGTAATGTAATGTAATCTCCCTCAGACCGCTACTACTAACCCCACCTACTCTTAGCCTCGCGCTGGGCCTCCCTAGCGCAGCTGGCTCAGGTGGCTAGCTCTGTGCACTGGCTGCCCCTCTGGCCTGCCGCTGAGCCTCCCTAGCGCAGCTAGCTCAGGTGGCTAGCTCTGTGCACTGGCTGCCCCTCTGGCCTGCCGCTGAGCCTCCCTAGCGCAGCTATCTCAGGTGGCTAGCTCTGTGAACTGGCTGCCCCTCTTAGCCTCATGCTGAGCCTCCCTAGCGGAGCTAGCTCAGGTGGCTAGCTCTGTGCAGTGGCTGCCCCTCTGGCCTGCCGCTGCCCGTCACCTCTACCAGGGTATGGGCTGCCACCCACAGCTCTCCAGAGTCCTCTGTCCTGGGCCATCTTTTCAGGCGGACTACAAGTGTAACCCATCTTAGTAATGTCTGCCTCTAGGTCACGCCGCCAAGAGTTTCTTGGACGACCTCTTTTCTGCTTTCCTTTGGGGTTCCACCTCAGTAGCCTGGTAAACCCGCTCCTCGTACTTCATTTCATTTTGTACAGATGGTCTGGACTGGAATCTCTTCAGGGTCATTTATTCGGCCCCAGCAAGACCAATCCAATCAGCGAACAGAGGGTGTGTTCGTTAGCCGTGATGTTGACCTTGTGTGCTACATTTCAATTGTAGTGCGTAGGTAGGCTAATTGCATACGTGTCGACCAGGCGTTAGCGATTGGGTAAAGGCAGAGGCACTTTTTTTTAACTTCAGCTGAGTCAACAACTCCAACAAATCGTTTCTGATGGTGTCTGTTCCAGACCCTCTGTACAAAATGAAGTGAAGTACGAGGGGCTGGTTTACCAGGCTACCACCTCAGTGCCTGTCTGGTAACGTTGGTTGCTGGCTTGCATAAGGTGTGCCCTATCCAGCCCCATCTCTGCTTTCTGATTTCTTCTTCAGCCGCCGCTACAGATAGGCTCATAAACAGAGCTGAGTGGAGTGGACAATGCACTCCACTCAGCCTAAACTGCAGCCACAGGCAGTCTGCCAACGCAGCTGCACCCCTACCACCATCCACCCCATAACACAACCCCCCACTACTGCCACACACCCCCACTGCACTCCCCAAGCAAGTTCGCCTTAATTGGCATTCAGCTCTCTCTTTCGGAGAGGGAAAGGGAGAGAGTGTGTAGGGGCAGAAGACAAATGGAGAGGGATATTGTGCTAAGAATAAAAGAGCATTTCTGTTTTTTTCTGTCTTGTTTGGATGACATTCAGCAGATTGTGGTGGGAGAGCAAGTGGAGCATGGTGGCAGGAGAAAATGGCTTCAGGCGAAAAAACTAAAAAATAAATGCTGTGTCTCGTGTTTGTGTGTCCATGATTATATGCTTTATGGAGTAATTTTGCAACAAAAATGTGGAGAACCCAATGTTCTGTCTAGTCCCAGTGATGTAGTAGACTAGAGCATAAGCTCCTTTGGCCATGCTTTCATTGTAAAATCCTCCTCTGTGTATCATGGACTGTGTCTTGTCCACATCAGCCAATTCCCAAATAAAATTGTACCTAAGATGTCACGTTTAAGCCCATCATCCCCACTAGTCTGTCATTAACTATGATGAATTTTGAAACTGAGCCAGTGACGGGGCCTGTATATGGAAGTTAACGTGTGTGTGGACATAGGTTGTTTTGTTTCAGAAACAGCAAAAGTGGACTAATGTGGACATAGCCATAAAGTCTGGGGGAGAAGCAGAGGAGGAGGAAGGGAGGCAGTGGTGGGGGCCATGTTGGATCCCAACTGACCACTGTGACCAAAGTTAGCAAGAGCCAGTCCAATGTAAAATCACAGACTTAGCATGTGTGTATATGTGTGTGTATGTGTGTGTGTGTGTGTCTGTGTGTATGTATATGTGTGTGTATATGTGTGTGTACATGCATGTGTGTGTGTATATGGGTGTGTATATGTGTGTGTGTGTGCGTGTGTGTAACCAATGTTACCAAGAGCCAGTCCAATGTAAAATCACAGACTTAGCATGTGTGTATATATGTGTGTGTGTGTGTGTGTATGTATATGTGTGTGTATATGTGTGTGTATATGCATGTGTGTGTGTATATGGGTGTGTATATGTGTGTGTGCGTGTGTGTAACCAATGTTACCAAGAGCCAGTCAAATGTAAAATCACATACTTAGTGCAGCACAACAACAGCAGCTGTGAAGTTTTACCTGGAAATCCACCTCACCCTCTAAGCATTTCCTAAGCCAAGAGGAAAAACCGCCATTAAAGCAGAAACTAATCTGTCTTCCAACCTGCCACCCACCATTTCTTTCTACTCCATTACATGTGATAATCACCTGAACCTCCCTCAGATGGGACCAGAACCAAAGTTTCGCCTGGGCTCGTGGAGAACCTGTTTGATGTTGGACGATTAGCAAGTATGAGGATCTATTACACCGGGGTGTGCCTCCATGAAAAACAGAAAGCTTTCCCCTGATGGCCTGAATGTTAATGTAGCACAGGTCAATCCTCACGGATCACCCAAGACCTGTTACACCCACAGCAGCGTAGCAGACGATGCTGTTTCATTTCCTCTTGAAGAGTGCTTGTAAGGGGAGACTGAGGCTGTGTGTGTATGTGTGTATAGGTGTGTGTGAGTGTGTGTGTGTGTGGCTGTTCTCAGATCAGCTTTGGAGAAGAGAGCACTGTGACATTGTAAGGGTAGACTGAGATTGTGTGTGTGTGAGTGTGTTTGTGTATATGTGAGTGTGTGTGTGGCTGTTCTCAGATCAGTGTCGGAGGAGAGAGCACTGTGTCCTGCTGCTGCCAGCCAGCTTCTGGAAACACGCACAGCCGAGCAGGAGGGGAGCAGACCGGCCCGGCCCGTCCTGTCCTCCCTCCCCTCCCCTCCCCTCCCCTCTCCTCCTCAAACACAAACGCAGCCATTCATTCAGACTTCTGAGACGCAGTGTCAAGGAAGAGCACGCCATGCACGTTCAGATATTCTAATACTCAGTCACCTCTGTTGGTTGAGTCTGGACATCTGTGTTTATGCTTGAGTGTGTGTGTGTGGGGTGGGGGGCGGTGGTGGTGGGGGGGGGGCTGTGTGTATAGGTGTGTGTGTGTGTGGGGTGGGGGGCAGTGGTGGGGGGGGGTGCTGTGTGTATAGGTGTGTGTGTGGGGGAGCTGTGTGTGTATGGGTGGGTGTGTGTGTGTATAATAGAGAGAGATACACACACAGTTGGTGGCTTGAATATGGTGCGGCAGAAGAATATGAGGTGAGAGAGGGGAGAGGAACGTGGTGGAGATGGACGGTAATGTATGGTTCATCGCGCAAGCTGCCTTTTTTTGCGGCTCTGTTTTTCCAGGGTGCAAACATTTCTTCCACGCACCCTCCATCATCGCCGTGTAAACACTGACTTTTTATATGAAACATAAACAAAGTATTTCCCAGAAGTACATCGAGAGGAATTCCATGGAGGAGGCCTATATCTCTTTAAGGCATTGTAAAAGTCAGTGCATCGTACGCACCATATGCAGACAATTTCACGCCAGCTCGCCTTTTTAATAAAACCTTATCTCTCGGGCTCTATCTGCGCTACCATGTGATTAAGAGCCTCGTCCAGATTAACTCATGCAGACTCGACAGAGATGTGTAGATGTTCAACTGCAGTGCAGAACCCATTTGGAGGGAGATTGCCGGTGAAAACGGCAGGGCTTGTCTCCATTAGGCTGTATTGATTGGCTTATCGGCAGTGTGGGATGTTTTGCTCTCCTCTCGCTCTCACAGGACCAGAGGAGAGATAATGAGGATCAGGGGGATTTCTTGGCACAAGCGCCCTCTACTGATCATAGTTGATAGTGCAGCCTGAGACACCATGTGAATGCTTTGAAGAGGATGATGGTGTGTAAAATATGTGGGGTATAAACAGTCACTGATGGCTTATATTGAACATTAGCCTACAAAGGTTTATGTCCAAATCAAAACTGTGTGACTTTGGTTGTGTTGGTTTTGAGAGCATTGGAGCAACGATGTGTGTGACTGTGTTGGTTTTATGCATTGTAGCAGCCATCTTCACTATTGCAATAAGCAACCAGTCAACTGGGAGCACCACTAAGCAGGCAAACACTACCCATCTTCTGGTAGCAGCCACTTGTAAGGGTGGAAGGCAGGGAGATGGAGGAAAAGAGAGGTGAGCATAGAATAAGAATGGAATAACCTGGGCAGGAGTGAAAATGATTCACTGGGGGAGAGACTGAGGGTGTCAGTAGAGGGGGAGGGAGGGGAGGGAGGGAGGGATGGGGAGACTGGGGAGTGACACATAAAGGATGAGAAGAGGGGAGAGGCAGGGTAATCCTCCTTTCCTTTACTCTCCTCTCCTCACCTCTCCTTTCTTCTCCTCCCCTCTCCTCTGCTGTCCTCCCCTTCCTTTCCCCTTCTCTCCTCTTCTCACCTCCCCTCCGCTCTCGTCTCATCTGATCTCTCTTCTCCTTCCTCCTCTCCTCTCCTTTGTTTTCCTCACCTCTCCTCTCCTCTCCTCTCCTCTCCTCTCCTCTCCTCTCCTCTCCTCTCCTCTCCTCTCCTCTCCTCTCCTCTCCTCTCCTCTCCTCTCTTTATGGTGGTGTGTTGTACGTAGAGGAGCAGTAACCGAGGGAAGCTGTTTTCCACTGTACTATCAGAGCTTTCAGCACTGAGACTCGCCTGGGAGATTATTTTATTTTTCTTATAACCCCCTTCTTCTCTCTCTCTCTCTCTCTCTCTCTCTCTCTCTCTCTCTCTCTCTCTCTCTCTCTCTCTCTCTCTCTCTCTCTCTCTCTCTCTCTCTCTCTCTCTCTCTCTCTCTCTCTCTCTCTCTCTCACTCCTCGTCCCTGTTTCTTTCTCTCTCACTCCTCGTCCCTGTTTCTTTCTCTCTCCCTCCCTCTATCTTTATTTCTCTCTCCATCCTCATATGTCTGTCTCTCTTTCTGGCAGTTTTTTCCCTGTCTTTCCCTCACTCCTTCTCTCATTCCCCCCTCCTCTCTCTCTCTCTCTCTCTCCCTCCCTCTCTCTCTGTCTTCCTCCCTCCCTCTCTCTCTCTCTCTCTCTCTCTCTCTCTCTGGCTCTCTACTGAGAGGCATCAGCATATGTATTCATTTTGATCTAGCTGAGTGGTGTTTTTGAAGAGTGCTTCCGCCTGCCAAATCAGTGCTCCTTTGTGCGTGTGGATCGGCGGCGAAGGTACACACTGTACCGATCCAATTGCACCGGCGCTGACCCGGTCAGAACATGAAGCTAGCAGAGCGAGCAGAGCTTCCCTAATTCTCCCGCGCGGAGCCGGCTGACTGGTTGGCTGACTGAGTGACTGTGTGAGAAATGTGCGCCCTCCCGCTGCTCACATCAACAGGTGTGAGTGCGCACACACAGCATGGCGCTAGCACTACTGAGCTGCCAAGGATCATGAGACTGAATCATAGTGAAATTACCTCAGAACAAGCACCCAATCATTGTAGCTAAAATGAGAAAATTAATTACAAAAACACCTTTGGAATGATACAATTTTGGTGATTACATTTTTAATCTATCGACATCAGTAGTCATAGCATGAATTATTTTTTTTTAGTTCAGAATATTGCACTGTATTTCATTAAGATATATTGTAATATTCTATTTAAGTTAAAGGTTTCAGCGGTACTCTGCATTTGGTACTTGCACGACCAGGTTATGTGTACATACAGCATTTAGGCTGACATTATTGTAGTCTTTGAAAAAATACTTTGCCTCTGCCACAAAGCTTTCTAATAATTACATACTCTTTGAAAAATGCCAGTGTCCTGGTCAACAGCACGTTGAAATAGCAGTGCACAATCAGATGCATAATTGGGCTCCAGGGGGAGATGGCCCTCGCTTCTGTCCACACGCCAAGTGTCAGCGCAATCCTACAATCCCGCAGGTCGCCTAATGAGAAGGTAGCCTGATAAACCAACCCCTCATACTTCATTTAATTTTATACAGAGGGTCTGGCCTTGCTGCAGCTGACAGTCATGTATTCGGACCAAGCGAATCCGTGCCAATCAGCAAACAGAGGGAATGTTTGTGAGCGATGACGCTGACTTTGTGTGCTACATTTGAATTGGAGTGTGTAGGAAGGCTAATTGTATATGTGACAATCAGACGTTAGCAATTGGGTAAAGGCAGAACCACTTGTTTCAAACTTCAGCAGAGTCCCCACCTCCAGGAAGAAATCGTTTCTCAATGCTGCAAGGCCAGACCTTCTGTCCAAAATAAAACTGAAGTACGAGGGGCTAGTTTACCAGGCTAGGCAGCAGTGGCATGGCGCTGAGGTGACATGCTTTCAGAGTAAAGGAGGAAGCTGGCTAATCAACCCCCCCAGACTCTCTGTACAAAATGAAACGAGAAGGCCACAACATTTCTGTAGTCTGCCTCAACAGCTATCCCAAGCCCAGACAGACCATTTACCCCACTCCAGTGTTGTGCAACTGGCTGAACACCTTCCAACCCCACCTACCCACCACTACCCCCACCCCCCCAATCTTCAAACTATGCTGATCGTCCCACCTCCAGCCTCCACCGTCTGTCCTGTCCTGTCCCAGCCCACCCTGCGCTCGACCCCGTCTGGGAGGATAATTTGGCCAGACGGGCTTCCCCCTACAGCCTCGGCTCGCTCGCTCACACTGTCAGGTTTGTTTGTGTTGAGATGTCAGGCCGAATGACTTGCGCGACAAAAGATGTGCATGTACACGCACGCGCACACACGCGTTCAGCATCGCACACATATGCTCATGTACACACACTGTCCAACAGACTGGAGACACTGAGGCACACACACACACACACACACACGCTCAGACAATCACACACGATATGCAAATATATAAACTAGTTGAATGTATTTGTGCATAATGATCAGACACATGCACACACACACATGCACACACACACATGCACACGCTCACACACAATATGCAAATAACTAAACTAGCTAAATATATTTGTGCATAATGATGTACATGTACCACACAGAAGCATATGCAAGCACACACATGCACACAATATGCAAATATATAAACATTATGCAACTATATAAATATATAAACAAATATTTGCACATAATGACCATTCCAATGCATACACAATTACACACTTATGTAAACTCACTCACATACACACACACACACACACACACACACACACACACACACACACACACACACACACACACACACACACACACACACACGAGTGAGCAAGTGTACACTTGCTTTGTCACACATCATAGATTGTATAAACACAATGTGTAACTTGAGTCTACCGCTCCTTAGAAAACAGAGGCCTCTGCCCTGCTCCCCTCAAGGCCATGAGAGAGAAGGACAGAGGGAGAGAGAGAGAAAGAGAGAGAGATAAAGAGAGATAAAGAGATAGAGAGAGAATGAGAGGGAGAGAAAGCAGCAGTGGGAATGAGAGAGGAAGAGAGAGAGAGGGAGAGAGAGATGGAGAAAGGGAGAGAAAGGGAGAGAGAGAGAGAATGAGGCAGGGAGAGAGAGATTGGGAGAGATGGAGAGAGAGAGAAGCACAGAGAGAGAGAGAAGGAGAGAGAGAGAGAGTGAAAGAGAGACCTGTGAGCTTTTATCAAGCTCTCCATCAGCCAGAGAGCCACTGGCCTACGGCCCCTATTTACTGGCCTGGCCAAACATGTGTACAGTCAACACCACACCCCCTCCAAAACTCCCTCTGCATTACTCAATATGGACTAGCAGCACAGCATTGGAGTGAGGGGGGAAGGGGGGAGAGAGAGAGAGAGAGAGAGAGAGAGGTATCTCTCAGCCATGTAGCATTACACACCAGTTACAATTATGTATCATTACAGTATTTTATGATTGCTTACACACATTATTTCAGAATTTGGCTCATTGTTTCAAAACGTAAAACACAACTCACATGACACAAACCTCTTGTAGAGAAACATCTCACTTCTGTGGCAAAATGAAACTCTGCAACCAAAACTTAAAACTTTAAAATGACATTTTTTAACCAAAATAGTAGACACAAGCATCATTTACTGTAAATTACTCTTCTGAAGCAGCAACAACACACTGGTGTTTTTTTTTTTTTTTTTTACAAAACACTGCTGTCTTTGCTGTCTGCTGTCAGATTTGTGAAAAATTACTTGGAAATTTAGAAATTATTTAGAAACAGTTACAGTAATCAACACAACATGTCACTGCACTGTAAACTACTGTATGGACTGGAATGACTGGACTGGAATGAAATAATACAAGGCAATGGTATGTACTGTAAGCAAAAACTCCAATTTGCTATTGCTACTGGATGGGGTGAAAGGATGATCAATTCCACCTTGTGATATGGCCACAAAATGTACAGTATCAACATCCAAAGAAGTATTTTCCTAGGCTCATGAATACAGAAAACAACACCATACCATATCCAACCTCTTACTGCAGTATTGCAGGGATCATGATGAGCATATAGTAAACATACAATACTGCACTATAAATCTTTATTGTAGGATAACAATGCATTTTGCCAAATGTAGAATCATAGAAACAAATAGAGTACATAGTCTAGGTGTCTGAAATGTCTCTCTCTATTGCCATGTCTTCTTTCTAAGTAATATTATGTTTTTGTACTAATTTTTCTTTACATTTTACTGTCCTTATGTCCATGCTGACAGTGTTCAAACAAACGAGAAGGGCTTTTTTTCTCAGATTAACCTATAATGCTATGATTAATGTGTGTTCAGTTTTTTTTTTGCTAGAGTTAATAGGTGTGTTTTTGCTAATTGCCAGGTTTATTCTGCATGCTAAATGAAAGTGTTTTCCAAAAAACACACGAGTTTTTATTGATGAACAAAGTATCAAATGTCAAAAAATGTGTGTACTGTTTGTTAAAAAAAGCATGTAAGTTTATTGCAAACAAAGTGCAAAGTAGAAATTGTGTTTATAGTTCTGATGCCTTAGTTTAAGGCATGGTTACATGAATGAGAAGTGTCAATGCACTTGTCTAAGGCATGATATGTAGCGTGTAAGCAATACTAAGCACTCAGCCTGCTTGCGTGGTAAGTGTATATGTTTGCATTGTGTGTGTGTGCGTGTGTGTGTGTGTGTGTGTGTGTGTGTGTGTGTGTGTGTGTGTGTGTGTGTGTGTGTGTGTGTGTGTGTGTGTGTTTGAGTGTGTGCATGTTTGTGTGTGTGTGTCATGGGTGCTTGGGCATTGAGGCTGTCCAGGGGTGTTGGGTTTCGGACAGGACAGGGAGCGTGTGTGTGTGTGTGTGTGTGTGTGTGTCTGTTTTAGGAGTGAGAGAAGCAGGGTGATACAGTAACAAGCTGACAGCAACACCAGCTGACAAAAGTGAAGTAACGCAGAGAAGAACTGTTGAATGATGAGAGTTCTGAGAGCTAAGTGCAAGAAAAGAGCTTAAAAAACAAACCCTAGCATCAAAGAGAGGGGAGAAGAGAGAAAGAGGGAGAGAGAGAGAGAGAAGGAGAGAAAAAAAACTAAATGAGTGAGGGGAGTGGGAACCTTATCCTGGAATAGCCAGCAATGAGAGCTGTTGACTCCTCCCTCTCCCCCTCCCCTCTACTCACTCTCTCTCTCCCTCTCTCTCCCCCTGTCTCTCACTCTCTCTCGCTCTCAGGCAGTCTTACAGTCTGTCATTTGACCAGACAGTGAGCCGAGGAGAGCGGTGGAGAGTAGAGCAGAAAAGCATTCACTCACACACTAACACAGAGGGGGACAGAATCACACATGCGCCTGGAATGGGAGCTTGGTCTGTGTCCCGCTGCCGCTGCTGCTGTTTGACTGTGTGCGCCTCCACTTGAGGAGCCTGGGGCTGGATCCCTCAGCTGTTTTTCAGGAGCAGGGAGGACACGTGTGGATTTTGTATCGTCCTCGCTAGCGCTGTCTGTGGCTGTTATTTCTCCGTCCCCTCCGGCGTGGAGTTTCAGCTATCTGTT
>CM050206.1:11207500-11217500 GCA_027475355.1 Coilia nasus | reverse complement strand
CAAAGACCTCCTGAAGACCTCAGGATCCATAATTAACAAAAAAAAAACGTTTGGACGTTGGAATGACAGACACTGAACTAAAATCATCTCTGGGATTTAGCTTGATGTAAATACAATTAGTGAGCAACAGAGAGATTTGATCTGGGATCAGTCATGTTCATGACTGATACTGTGATACTGATCAGTACTGACATCCAGGCGAACTCATGTTTCATATTGTGCTGTAACGCTCTCAGGTCTTTGAACTGGCAGGTGTTTTCGACTCTAATAGCTCCTTGTTTTGACGCACACCACAATGGCTTTTTGTGCCGAAAGGACTTCCTGTATTTGGGTCGAAGTTTATGGCCGTTAGCCTTCAACAACAAAGGGGAAGGCAGTGGAGGGGCATGCATACAGGCAGTGATGTGTTTACGACCCCGCAGGCGATATTGAAGTAGGTGTAAAGTGCTGATGGGCAGTATTTATTGGGACGTGTGGGGGACACCAGAATCGAGAACGTTGTTGCCACTCACCACGGTCTTCCCTGTCGAGCTGTGACGAAGCTTAAAAGAAAATGCTGATTACGAGGTCTGCTCCACTTATGGCGACAGGGACTAAGCACAGCTGCCTTGTGATCAGAGGGGTCTAAATCATATCAATGGTTGTTCAATGGCCTTGAAAATGCATACGCCACTTTGTGTGTGTGCATGTGTGGGTGTACGTGTGTATATACATGCATGGCCTGTCTGTTTTTGTCTCTGCATGCTTATTTTTGTTTTGTGTGTGTACACATGAAATATGTGCTTTGTCTATGTTCATAGAGGTGGACATATTTGCAGGGGGAGCAGCCTAGTGGTTAGGGAGTTAGTCTTGCAATCAGAAGGTTGCTGGTTCGAATCCTGCCCTACCCATTGTTGAGATGCCTTTCAGCAAGGCATCTAACCCCACACTGCTCCAGGGACTGTAACTGAAACCCTGTATCTAAATTGTAAGTCGCTCTGGAGAAGAGCGTCAGCTAAGTGTGATGTAATTTGTTCCAGCCAATTCACTCATCCAGCTGATCCTATGCAGATGAGCTAAATACTGAAATCACCTGTGTTGGGAGGACAGGCAGAAGGGATACATGGCATACTTTCACTTTCTCAATCCGCTTTGTCTGTCTCTGTGTCATTAATGCAAAGCATACATCATGGGGTCAGGATAATAATGGCTGTGCAGGCATTGCTTTCACAGAGCGTTCTCATGAACGTGCTGTCTGACCCCGAGCCACCATTTTGTGTGCCACATGTTGATAAAGCCCTTCGTTCTGTCCTCATGAGCATGACGGCGCACCAGACAGAGGGTGTGTGGCAGAACCATAGGAGGAAGCCGGGACACGCGGAGATAGTGCTCTCCTCTCACGGCACAGACAGCACATGTTTTTCTCGTTTTTTTTTTTTGGTATGTTTTTTTTCAGCCTGGTTGATTTCTGTCCAGCCTTCAACAGCAAACAGGAAGCTGGACTTTACCTCAGGAAAAAACACTTCTTACCCCAATATGAGCTGGAGGGTTAAGGAGCTTGCGGTGAACTTCAGTGTGTCTGTCGAGCCTCAACAGAGAGGTGTCAGAGAGAGAAAGAGAGAGGTAAAGGGATGAGAAAACAGGGAGAGAGCTTGGTTTTTTAAATATACTTTATTACAAAAGACAAGTATTTAACATGTTGCATATTAGAAAGAGAGAGAGAGACAGAGAGAGAGAGAGAGAGAGAGAGAGAGAGTGTATGTGTGTTTGTGTTTGTGCGTGCGTATGTGTGTCTGTGTCACAGAGGGCATTTTTAAACTCTTGTTGTGTTGGTGTGCACAATGGGGGCCTCGTGTGTGACCTGTTGATCACACTGCAGCTCTTGGCCTTTCACATCCAAGCCATAAGTCATCAATGCCTCAGCAGCTCGCCTCGCTGGCTTCCCCCACTCTCCCCGTGACCCAGAGCCCACACAAACAAGATGGCCGCCACATTTTCACAGGAAGGCACAATCACAATGAGCTAGTCAAACAAATGTTGGTGTAAAACATCAGCAACATTATTGTGTTAATACATGACCATTGTAAAATGAAGTGAGACATTTAGAATATCACTGAATGTGCAATGTAAAATCAAGTGACAGACACAGCATATCAGTGGATGCTAGATGTAATCAAGTGACACAGTTACCATGTTACTTAATGCTAACACTGGAAATAAGCTTACTACTTAAAATTAAACATAAAATGAAGACACGGTCAGCTCACTGAATGCTGGTAGTTAAATGAAGTGGCAAATGACTTAATGCTAACACAGCAACATAACCCCCTAACACTGCACACATACAGTAGAAGTCCTCTCCCTCCTGTGGCATAGAGAATGGGGGTCACTGTGCCCTGTGGTGGAACATCACAGCATGTGCTGACTTCGGCATCTTCCTGCCAGGGGAATTGGGCTTTGGAAGGAGGTGGTGGGCCAGGTTGGCGTCTTCGAGCGACGGTGTCGACCCAGCGCTCAACCGTGCGGAGGGTGGATCAAAAAAATTAAGCTGCGCTCCTCGGGCCAAGAATACTAGAGTACTGACTTCTTTTCCATCGTGCTTTGTTTGGCAGCTGTGGATGTGTGCTGAGGCTCTCTCTCCCTCCTTTGTGTACTTTGTCTTTGTAGCCTTTCTCTCTCTCCCTTTCTCTCTATCTCTCTCTGTCTCTCTCTCTCTCTCTCTGTCTCTTTCTCTCTCTCTCTGTCTCTTTCTCTGTCTCTCTCTCTCTCTGTCTCTCTCTCTCTCTGTCTCTCTCTCTCTCTCTCTCTCTGTCTCTCTCTCTCTCTCTCTGTCTCTTTCTCTCTCTCTCTCTCTCTCTCTCTGTCTCTCTCTCTCTCTGTCTCTCTCTCTGTCTCTCTCTCTCTCTCTCTCTCTCTCTCTCTGTCTCTTTCTCTCTCTCTGAACTCCTCCCTTCCCTTTCCCTCTGTTTCCACCTGTAACTTTCCTCTCCTCTGCTCGCTCGTTTGCGAAGAAGGGAGGCAGCCGGGGTGATGCCTGTGAAGCGTGATAAAGGCAATTACGGCCCAGTTAGAGCCACAACACATCATTCGAGATGCTGCACAGCCTTCTTTTCCATCTGTCTTCCTGTCCCGCTCCCCCTGCCCCCCCCCCCTTATGTTTTCTCTGCGTCTCTCCTCTCCTCTCTTGCTCTGTTTTCTTTTCTTTTTTCTCCTTTTCTCTGTGCCAATTCACCCTTGTTCACGCGTTCATTATTGTTGAATGGTCCAGAACTAGGGTTTCTTCTAGAAACCCCCTCGACTCCATTCACCTTTGCTTTATCTTTCTTCTCAACGCCTCTCTTTCTCTCTTCTTTTTCTGCCCTCTCATCCTCTCTCTCTCTCTTCCTCTCTCTCTCTCTCTCTCTCTCTCTCTCTCTCTCTCTCTCTCTCTCTGTGGATGTAATTCCACCCTGGCTACAAAAAAAATCTCTTAGAAGAAAGATTCTTCCTCAGGGTGATTCTCGTCACTGTCTCAACCCTCAACCCGGCTCTTTTCCTCCCCCCTGATGTTGTGCCTCTCCTCCTCTTCCTGTCCTTCTCTTGACATCCTCTCCTTTGCTGGCCCCTGCTGTGGGGGTCCCCTCGCTGAGCAGCACAGGACCGTGGCCGGCTCTCTTTAGTTTAGTCGGAGTTGGAATCAGAGCAGCCATGCAACTCAGCCATGTAATGAACTAGCACTGGGGCTGGGGCTGGGGCTGGGGCTGAGCTACGTCTGAGAGAGAGAGAATGAGAGCGAGAGAATACAGGAAGAGGAAAAAAGAGAATGTCAGTAAGAGTGAAAGGGAAGGAGGGAGAAAGACAAATAGGGAGTGTGTGGTGTGTTTGTGTCTGTGTGTGTGTGTGTATTAGAGAGAGAGAGACAGAGAGAGAGAGAGAAAGAGAGAGAGATTTGCTCCATTGGACAATAATTGGAGCAACAATAATCACGTCTTATTCTTGAAACCCCTTCATCTGCGGCCCTGCTCCAGCTCAGCGTAACAGAATACTGCTCGGGGCTCCTCAGATGCCCCAGACTCCACCAGTGTCTACTGCCACTACCCCTACCCCCTCACCCTGCTACCCTCCCCAGCCAAGCCCCTTTCTGCTCTGACCCAGACAACCGAGTCGCGTGCACCCTGGGCTGGGTCCTCACCGTCGCCCTTCCTGTAAGCGTTTACTGGCCCTGGTCATGTGGGTGCAGGGCCACTTCACTTTTGGGAAGTCATGAAGTGTTGGCTGGAAATGACACGCCAGCAACCCCTCTAAGCCCCCCGCTCCCCCCAGCCCACCCTCTGCCTAGCCTGGTAAACCAGCCCCCCTGACTTTATTTCATTTTGTACAGAGAGTGTGGCAGTGCTGTATTGAGAAACGATTTCTTCCCTGAGGTGTGGACTCTGCTGAAGTTTAAAACAACTGGCTCTGCCTTTACCCAGTCGCTGATGTCTGGTCGTCATGTATGCAATTACCCTGCCTACGCTCTACAATTCAAATATAGCACACAAAGTCAACGTCATCGCTCACAAACACTCTCTCTGTTCGCTGATTGGCTAGGATTGGCTGGTACCTAATACAGCAATGTCATTGGCAGCGAGGCCAGACCCTCTGTACAAAATGAAATGAAGTGCCAAGGGGCTGGTTTACCAGGCCACCCTCTGCCCTCCATGCCCACTTCTCTTCTCACTACTCACTGCCCCCCCCCCCTCTTTCCCCCTTCTGTCCCTCGGTCCAAACTGTCTGGGGCTGGTCGGCCAGCTGTCATCAGCTTATAAGGTCTCATTCCTCCCTTGCTTATGGACACCACTGGAAAGAAAGCGGCAGAAAATAGCTAAATATTGAAAGTATGCGAGGGGTACTTAAGACTGCTCCTTGTCCAGTAGTGGGAGATATTTTTAAAAGTGACCCCCCCCCCATTCCCCCTTTCTGTGTCCTCTTTCTGTCCCTCCCTCCCTGTGTCCCTCCCTCCCTCCCTCTTGCTCTCTGTCACTCCATCCCATCCCCTCTCTCTTTTCTTTTCTTCTTCCGCACCGAAGCTCTCTCTCCCTCTCTCCCTCCCTCACACTGCCCTCCCCAGCAGCACACACATACACACACACACACACACACACACACACACACACACACACACACGCAGCTCTCTCTGCTCGATGAAGAAATAGCTCTGGATGGGTTTTGGGCAAAAAGTCCTATGATTTGCCTGTGTGGAATGTGAACACCACGTAAAGCATTAAGATCATTCCAGGACTAAAACACACACACACACACACACACACCACCACACACTACACCACACACACACACACACACACACACACACACACACACACACACACACACACACACACACACACACACACACACACACACACACACACACACTTTGTCTCGTCCTCTCTTTAGCTTTCCCTCACCCTTTCTCTCTATCTATCTATCTCTGTCTTTCTTTTCTCAACCAGACTATATTAAACTTCAGCACACAGCTGGTTGCAATAACCCCCTCGACTGCATTCACCTTTGCTTCTTCTCTTCTCAACGCCTCTCCCTCTCTCTTTTTCTTTTTCTCTCATCCTCTCTCTCTCTCTCTCTCTCTCTCTCTGTTTCTCTCTGTCTTTCTTAAACACACATCCTTTCTCAGCTCTCTTCTGGTTCTGGAGTATTCTGTTGCTCCGTGGTAGAGCTCTGGGCTGTGTTTGCAAATGTGCAGAGGAGAAAGAAAGAGTGAGGGAACAACTTATTAAACACAGGAGTGCATTCCATACCTTGTTTAGAAAAAAAAAGACCAGAAGGGGGAGAGGGTTCGGTGGTGGAGGGAGGGACGGAGGGAGGGAGGAGGGTGGAACATCTTTTCCAAAAATTCCACATCCTCTGGATCCTCTTTTAGCTCATCTCCTATTTCGCAAACTTGGAAGGCCCACATGCTGCAATTTTAAGCTAATGAGATTACCACATACCTGTGACACTGTGAAAAAATATATGGAGGGAAAGATCCCCCGAAATGTGTTTATTTTTGGCGAGCAGAGCAAGGTTTTTTCTCTCGCCTTATCTCTTACAGAGATGCGAAAGAGTGAGTTTTTTCGGCGGATTAGTGTGCCGGCAAGGCAAGGCAACTTCTTGGCTTTGTCACATCCTGATTTTGAAAGTGGTTTTCTCCTGGGAATTGGGGAATTTTGGTGGTGGTGGCGGTGGTGGTGGTGGGGGTCAGTGGGGAAGGAAAATACTGGGATATTTTCCGTACTACCAATGCGCTGAAATATCTCTGACTGACGCGCAGCTGAAACATCTCCATGTGGCCTAGCCAGCTCTGACTGAGCACATTCCCCCTGAGCGATAGCTCCCAACTGATCGCAGAATTGTGTTGAGTGAGACCGTTCTCTCTCTATCTTTATATCTCGCTCTCTTTCTGTCTCTTTGAATCTCTCTCTCTCTTTTTATTTCTCTTTGTATCACTCTCTCTCCTTCTCTCTCTCTTTGTATCGCTCTCTCTCTCTTTTTCCTTCTCTCTTTCTCTCTGTCGTATCCCAGTGACTCACATGTTTCAGGGTCAGAGAGAAGCCAGTGTGTGCACAGATTCATGGCTCTTCGCTCACCCCGCGGCTGACCTCTGTATTTATGTTTTGCCTTCTCATGCGAGGGGTGCTGGTCTCCCTCACAGGCGAAGCAGCCCTTGACATCGTGAATCAAGCACATCTCTCCCACATTCTCCGGCTAGCGGTTGTAGCATTGAAAATGAGCAGTGCGTCTCGGCGCCTTTGATCTCAGTGACAACTGCTGAGGTTAATGGAGTTTATGTGCCTCGTGGATGTGTCGGTGTGGGTGTGTGTGTGTGCGGGGGTGTGTTCATGTGTGTATTCGAAGAGGATTGTATGCATTTCTGTGCGTGTGTGTGTGTGTGTGTGTGTGCGTGTATGTGTGTATACGTGCAGTAGCGGGTGGTTGCGTGTCTTTCTGACAGCTTATCTTTTGTATGGATGTCCCTCACTCTCGTCCTCCCTCCGGGCTGGGTTGCTATGGTGACGCGAGCCAGAAGAAACACGGAGACATGGAGGGAATGAGAATCGGAGCTGGGAGGGAGATCGTCTCCACTCCTCCCGAAACTCACTTCACAAAGAACGCAGCGCTCGCAACGCACGCTGCCAGCCACCATTCATCACACGCCAGTGTGGCAGGGCTCTCCTTCTCTTCTCGGAAGAGATATTTCAGCCCTCTTTAAACCGCGCGCCTGACACCGCCGGCATCATAAAGCTGACATGTTTCATCACTCCGTCTGCCTTTTTTGTTTTTGATTGAAGCTGAATCACCTCAGTTGAGGCAGACGGGGTTTAAAGAAGGAGTCAGGTCTGGTTGTGACTGGAAGCATAGTTAAACATCCTGGCAGGATTTAAAATAGGACTCAGTTCTGTTTGAAAAAGTACTGAATCATGGCACATTAAAGACATTGTCATAAAGGTTCTTGGAACTACAGTAGTTCCCCTGATGGGTTCAAAGCAGTTGCTTCTGGTTGAAAGTGTGGTTGAAATTACTGCACACTAAAGGCTTTGTTATGAGAACTGTTGAATGTGCAGCAGTTTCTGTTTAGTGTTTAAAGGTAGACTTGGTTAGTTCTGGTTAAAAGTGTAGTTAATTACTGCACACTAAAGGCTTTGTTATGAGGACTGTTGTGTTTACAGTAGTTGGTGTGATGAACCTGGAGACTGAGCTCTCTCACAGGGATGCTACACATGTATAAGTAAAGTAGACTAAAGCAAACACAAACATCACTATGTATACTGGAGACTGAGCTCTCTCACAGGGATGCTACACATGTATAAGTAAAGTAGACTAAAGCAAACACAGTGGGGTGCAGCAGAACTGACCTGGGCTGGCCCGGCCTGACCCAAACAGGCTGAAATTCAAATAATCTGAATTGAATGGGAGGGAATTGAGGGGAGTCCAATTGAATTGAAGGGATATTGAGTGGGAGGAAACCGAATTGAATAGTGGGGAAATCGAATTTGAATTGCGTGTTAAAAGATGGAGCTGAGACCTTGTGGCCCAGGGAGACCCTGGGGCAGTCCCAGCCCCAGCTCAAGCACTCCTGCCTGCCTGTCTGCCCTGCCTGCCTGCCTGCCTGCCTGCCTGCCTGCCTGCCTCCCTGCCTGGGTCCTCCTCAGACAGGCAGCAGCGATGATCTAATCTCCCTTCTGCAGACGAACGGGCCTGCCGGCTGCCACCGGCAATCAGCCTCAGTCTTAACCGTCCCTCAGCGCTCCAGGCTCTCATAGCCACCTGGACTCAGCTGGGGAGATGAGTCAAGAGAGGAGAGGAGGGGAGGGAGCGGGAGGGGGAGGGGAGAGGAGCGGAGAGGAGTGGAGTGGAGTGGAGTGGAGAGGAGGGGAGGGGAGGGGGAGGGGATGGGGAGGGGATTGGAGAGGAGAGGAGGGGAAGGGAGGGAGAGGGGAGGGGAGGGAGGAGTGGATAAAGTGGGCTTCTCTCCGAGCTCTCGCGGGGCTGCTGGATGTAAGGGAATCTCCTCTGGAGCCCTGGAGTCGTGATCACTCCCACGCAGGCGTGTCTCCTCCCTCCCCTCCCTCCCTCCCTCCTTCTCCTGCTCAGAAGCCCTCGTCTTCCCTCCCCTCTCCCCCTCCTCCTCCCCTCTCCCTTCTCCTGTGCTGTGCCACAGGCTCTGTGTGCCAGTGCGGTCTCGGCAGGAGCCTCCTTGTTGCCATCTGGGCACCGAGCGCCCATCCTAGGCACGGAAAAGCCCTTCAGCGAGAGAGAGACCACAGCTTGGCACGGCGCACCTGTGTGCTGAATGTCAGGTTCGCTCAGGCGCATGATTTACACACACATAGCACGCACACACACACACACGCACACACAGACAAATACACAGCATACACATTCCACACACACACACGCGCGCACACACACACGCTGGCAACACACACATGAACATGCATTGACTAACGTGCACACACCTGTGTCAAACTGATGGAGTGGTGTAATCAGTGCTCCTGCCAGTGTGTCCCTGTAGTGACAGTGTGACAGTGGAGATGAATCAGATGTTCTGGCCCTATCACAAGAGGCCGCAAAGCGGGCCCTGCTGTCAGCACTTAGCGGTCGGTCAATAACGCTCGACCGCGTGTGACGCAACAGAATTGCCAGGGTCTGTGTGTTGTGTGTGTGTGTGTGTGAATGAGTGTTGGTGTGAATTAGTGTGTATTACAGCATGAGTGCATAGTATATAGATGGTGTTTGTGAATGCATATGTGAAGGTGCTTTTGGTTGTATGTGTGTATGTTTGTGCATATGATTGTATGTGTGTGTATGCTTATATTTCTGTATGAGTGCTTAAGTTAAGGGGATGTTTACCAGATTGAGATTGTGTGTGTGTGTGTGTCTGTGTGTGTATGTGTTTGTATGTATGGATTGATGGATTTTTGAGAGATTGGCATTAGTGTGTGTGTCTGTGTCTGTGTCTGTCAGTGTGTGTGTATGTATGAATTCATGGATGATTAACAGATAGGGACTGTCTGTGTATGGGTGTATGTGTGTGTGTGTGTGTGTGTGTGTGTGTGTGTGTGTGTGTGTGTGTTTGTGAGCGTGAGAGTCTCCAGTAAAGCGAGGCCATGAGCTCATGCGTCAGACAGTGTGGTTGCAGTGTTGGGTGCTCCAGCGTGGCGGTGAAGAGCAGCGGTGTAATTTAGTCCTCCGATCTCCGTCATCATTAAACCACTCAGCCACCGCAGAGGCCCCCGACTCGCCTGGGGGCCCCCGGGGGTCTGGGGCCTCTGTTAATCCCTGGCTATGTGTGTGTGTGTCTGAGTGTAAATGTGTGTGTGTGTGTGTGTGTGTGTCTGTGTCTGTGTGTGGAGCTGGTTTTCCGTAGTGGTGCCAACAGGGGCCCCTCCGTGCCAGGAAAGGAGGTTACGTGTGTGTGTCTGAGGGTGTGTGTGTGTGTGTGTGTGTGTCTGTGTGTGTCTGAGTGTGTGTGTGTGTGTGTATGTATGTCTGAGTGTGTGTGTGT
>CM050206.1:11190000-11200000 GCA_027475355.1 Coilia nasus | reverse complement strand
GTCAGAATGACTGCACCAGGAGGAAAACAAAACAGCAAAAAGGAAAGGGTAGAAGAAAGAGAAAGAAAGAGAGAGAGAGAGAGAGAGAGAGAGAGAGAGAGAGAGAGAGAGAGAGAGAGAGAGAGAGAGAGAGAGAGAGAGTATATATGTATGTATGTGTGTGTTTGTGTGTGTGTGTTTGTGTGGTCTTAATGTTCTTTATTGATCTTATTGTTCTGTGTAAGCTTTGGCAACACTGATACACACAGGCGTGCCAATAAAGCAAATTTGAATTTGAATTTAAGAGAGAGAGGTCTTAAAAAAGGCGCTACTGCTGTTGGAAATTATCAGGTGATTTTGTTTTGTTTTAGCCTGACCAGGCTGACCCTCTGAGAAAATGGACACTTCTTCCTGGCCGTGGGTGGTTGTTATACAATGGGGCCGGCTCTGAAGTGGAGAGCAGGGAAATGTGGTAGCTGTCTTGACCGAGAAACAGACCCAAGGGTGTGTGTGTGTGTGTGGGTGGTGGGTGAAGTGTGTGCTTGGAAAGACAACGTTAGCGAAAGTTGAAGATGAAGTCTTGAAGAAGACAGAGAGACTCTGTGGAAAGCAAGTTAGCCAGAAAGCAAGAAATAGACAGATAGAGGGTGATAATAAGAGTAATAAGATAACAACAACAACAACAACAACAACAACAACAATAATAATAATAAATAATAACAATAATAATAATAATAATACTGCTACTACTACTACTACTACTACTACTACTACTACTACTACTAATAATAATAATAATAATAATAATAATAATAATAATAATGCAGAAAGAGAATGAGAGATGGGTGGGGGAAAGGTGGTGTTGATGGTGGTGGGGGTGGTTGCTGAGCTCATCTCCTGAGACTGGAAGACTCCATGCTGCTCCTGTCTCTCTCTTTCGGCTGTTAATTTTCCAAGTGTCACTCCCGCTGTATTAACCAAGTGTGTCGCCATAATCTGTCTCCTCTGATGAATGGGCCATTACCAAAATGAATCAGGTGGAGGTGTGACAGCCGCTGACAGTTCGCCCAGGAGAAAATCTCTTCCCCCGGGGATGCGCCTGTTCATCTGCCTCCATTTCTCTACTCTCATTTCTCACCTCTCATCATTTTTCCCCTGCTTCCATGGTGGTGATTGCCGTGCAGGACAGATGCCACACACTCGCTCTTCGTTGGAATCAAACATGTCCGCCACCCTCCCTCTCTCCCTCCCTCCTCCTCCCTCCCTCCCTCCCTCCCTCCCTCCCTCCCTCGCAATCTCCCACTCCAGTTATCCCTGAAGTAGTGTAGCCCAGCCTGGGGAGCGGTGCCGCGCACAGGAAATGAGCTCGCAAAGCCGCAGCATTAAGGAAGTACTAATGCACGATAGCACTTTAGTGGAGAACATTCATATTGACGCACTGATCCACTGAGACCCCCCTCGCTAGCATTACTGGACATGCTCAGTATGAACCTAAGGCGTTGCCCGGTGGGAGGGAGTGTTGTTTACCTTTGGACTGATAGGCCTCCTTCTAGGGCTGCACGATATTTGAAAAATGTGTGATACACGGTAACATTGCTGAATGTTGCAATGACAATATGTTTTGAGATAAATAAAGAAATATTTAAATATAGTTTTAACATCCTTCAGCTTAATCTTCACCGCTAGACCGTAGCCAGTGCACAGCCTATGGGGTGGATATCAAGGGCAGTAGAACTCCTTTAGATTTCCCATATCTTATCTTATCTTCATATGTGGAGTGTGAAACAGCTTACAGTAATGTCTTATGTTTTGCAGTCAAGCCATACTTTGCGATATGTGTTTCACAGTACTGTATGTTGCGATATCACAATATTTTCGATACATTGTGCAGCCCTACCTCCTTCTCTCCTCTCATTTTCCCTTTCTATCTCTCTTTTTTGTCATTAGCAGCATTAGCGTGCTGCATTTGTGATGCTGTGATGGTTCTCCTCTGTCGGTTTCCATGGCGGCGAGCCGTGGTTGAGCGGCGGGCCAATCAGCCGTGTCAGCACGCGCGCTCGTCAGACTGTAATTACCGCTGGGCTCCTCTGCCACGGCAGCACTGCTGGCCTGGGCTCTGCTGACATCGGGCCCCCGCGGTCTCTACGGGGCCCCACGGGCCTGTGCTGGGCCCTGCTCCAGGAGAGAGGGACAGAGAGGGAGAAAAGACAGCGAGAGAGAGAGAGAGATAGAGAGATGGAGACAGAGAAAGAGAGATAGAGAGAGGAAGAGAGAGAGAGAAAGAAAGTGTGTATGAGAGAGATGGAGACAGAGACAGAGAGAGAAAGAGAGATAGGGAGAGGAAGAAAGAGAGAGAGAGAAAAGGGAGAGAGAGAGAAAAGAAAGAGAAAGAGAGAGAGTAAGAAAAAGAGACGAGGGCCATGATCCTGCCCTGACCGTCTGGAGGCCTCCTGTGTTAGTCTCAAGCCCTGGAGCCAGGTCCACAAACACGTCTGCGGTTCTCTCTCCCTCTCTCTCTCTCTGTCTCTCTCTCTCTCTCTCTCCCTCTCTCTTTATCTTTGACTATCTCTAACTCTGTCTCTCTCAAATTCAAAATTTAAAGAAGCTTTTTTAGCATGACTGTAATATTATGCTATGTTTGCCAAAGCAATGTTGTCTCTCTTTCTCACTCTTCCTGTCTCTCTCTATCACTCTATCACTTGATCTCTTACAGCTAGTGTGTGTTTGTGTGTGTGTGTGTGTTTGTGTGTGTGTGTGTTTGTGTGTGTGTGTGTTCACTGTGTGCTTTTTTCTCTTTCATTTTCTTTTTCTTTTTCTCCCCCCTTTCCCTTAGCCTGCTTTTATGCTTGAGGTGAATAATGAGCTCATTTATAGAGGGATACTCGGGGCGATGACAGAATGATCGTGGTTGTGGTGTGTGATGAGCAGGGAAACAGCCCTTAAAAGCCCTAAAATGGCTGTGTGTGTGTGTGTGTGTGTGTGTGTGTGTGTGTGTGTGTGTGTGTGTGTGTGTGTGTGACAAGGATGCGTAATGGCTTTATGTGGATATGTGGATATGTGGCGGGGGGGTTTTGTGTCTTTGTTATAGTTAGACAAGTGATATGGGGTGTGTGTATGTGTGTGTGTGTGTGTGTGTGTCTGACAGTGTGTGTATGGATATATGGCGGAGGCGTTTTGTGTGTTTGTTATAGTTGGACAAGTGATGTGTGTGTGAGTGTGTGTGTGTGTGTGTGTGTGTGTGTGTGTGTGTGCGTGTGTGAGTGTGTGCGTGTGTGTGTGTGGCTTTGGGGGCCCAGGGCTGTCTGAGGTCACAGCAGCATCAGTGTCTCACTTCAAACATTCAAGAATCCAACTTTATTTTACCACACACACACACACACACACACACACACACACATACACACACACACACACGCACGCACACACAAAAATTGTGTCCATTTTCCACATAATTGCTCTCACTCATATTCACATTCCCTTAAACTCACAACCCCTTGCGCACATTTACACACACACACACACACACACACAGACACACACACACACACACACACACACACACACACACACACACACACACACACACACACACACACACACACAGAGAGATGTTTTATTTGTGTAATAGTTTCATACTGGCTTATGCCTTTCAGGCGTAACACAACACAGTGTGCCTCTGTAGCGTCCCTCAGATGTCCCTCAGTCTTTTTCTGCTGCTGGGCCTCTCTATTCTTCTCCTTTCCACTCTCTTTCTCTCTCTCCCTCTCTCTCACACATCACCCCCCCCCCTCTTGCTTCCTTCTCTCTCTCTCTCTCTCTCTCTCTCTCTCTCTCTCTCTCTCTCTTTCTCTCTCTCTCCTGTGGTCTCCTTAGTAGCTCTCTTGTCCTGTTTGTTCAAGGCTCCTTTTCCTTCCCTCCAGACGTGGCCTCTCGTTCGTGTGTTATCCCTTCACTCCTCCCCTCCTCCACGCCTCAATCTCTCCATCCTGACCTCATGTCTTAAACTTCCACTCGTCCAGCCTATCCATTCATCCATCTATCTCTCCACCTTGGCCCATCTCTCATGTTATTCTACCTCTAGTTTGGAGGAAGGGGGCCATCTGTGTGTGTGTGTGTGTGTGTGTGTGTGTGTGTGTGTGTGTGTGTGTGTGTGTGTGTGTGTGTGTGTGTGTGTGTGTGTGTGTGTCTAACCTGCTTGCTCTGTGAAACTAAGACTATCTCATGTTTGCTGGTGTGCAGTGAACATGAATTTGGTGCTGGGTGTGCGTGTGTGTGTATTGGTGTGTATTACAGGTTGTTTTTAATACATATATTATGTCTTCGCTGGTATAAGAGTTGTTACGGCATTTCATCATGAAGGCAAACACAATCATGGTGGAAACACAACCCTGTGTAAACACTGTGTCCAAACCTATGTGTTACTCTGTCTTTGATATGTGTCTTTGTGCAGCTATGTATGATGTATGTACTCTAGACATATATGTGTGTGTACATGTGTGTGTGTCGGTGTGTGTGTGCGCGTATGTGTGTGTGTCTTTGTATGTCTTTGTATGAGTTTGGAGTTGAGTTAGGAGACGGGAAAGAGGGTCACCTTGAGGGAGGATCTGTATTGTAAAGTGTGTGCACTACAGCTCTGGAAAAAATGAAGAGACCACTGTAAAATTATCGGTTTCTCTAATTTAACTATTTATAGGGATACGTCTGAGTAAAGTGAACATTTTTTCTGTTTTATTCTGTAAACTACTGACAAAATTTCTCCCACATTCCACATACAACTGACACTGTAAAGGAATGGCTGTCATGCGTGTAGAGATGCTGATTTTAAGAATACTTGCAGTGGTCTCTTCATTTTTCCCAGAGCTGTATTTCCACTGCCTCCTTCCTTGTCTCCGTGGGGTTGCCCTGTAGCGTCCCTCTCATCCAGCCTCTTCAGGGAAGCACCTTCTGTCCTCAGGACACGCCAGCCAGGACCTGGGCTTCTCCCTGGGCCTTCCACACCTGCTCAGAGATGCATCCTCTACCTCTTTGAATTTGAGGGGGAGACATGAAAGATATTTATTTCTAAATAGGGACTGAAGGTTTACTATAGGCTGGGTTCTCTCTGTCTTTCTGTGTCCCTCTCTCCTTCTCTCTCACTTTTCTCTGTCTGTTTTTCTTTGAACCTTGAACATTGAACACATACACACACACTTTGTTTGACACACACACACATACAGAGAGAGAGAGGGATGGGGGAGAGGAGCAGAGAGGGAGAGACAGAGAGACAGCAAGAGAGACGCGAGAGAGAGAACATGAGTTTTATAGTCTCTATATGACTCTCTACTCTGACCTGCAGCTCCCTGTCTGTTGCTGATGTGTTTTTACTGTAGGGCTATTAAATGGGGTACAAGGGCATTGGGGTGCAAGGGCATTGGCAAACTGTCTCATAAACCATCTACTGCCACATTAGCCCTTTAGCATTCAGATCTCCCCTAATTAGCCGGTAAAAACTAAATGAGACGGATGACAAATTAGCAGTCACTCACAGACAGTCTTGCATAACAGGAAATAAACTGATGTTATGATAATAAGCTGATGAGTATTTCCATATCTGAAATGTGATGTTACAGAGCTCCATGAAAGTGTAAACATGCAAGGCGAATTACAGTGATTTATTTGATCGATGTCAAGCCCATCCTGCTGAAATATCCTGGTTATGTTAAGTTAGCAACATGACAGCACTTGTGTTGCAACATGCTTGTTGGCCTCCAGGTTTTGGACATTGCGTCTTTCGCAAGCTGCCAGACTATGCTGTTATTTCCACACGAGTCAAATTTTCAACCATATCTGCAGATTCTCAACCTTGTTTAACATTTTGCTAGTGGCACAGAGACGCAGTGTGAGTGTTCAGGATTTGGGTGCTGCATTATGGAGGTGTTAGCATTTCCCTTGCAGTATCCCTACATGTAAGGGATAATGTTCTGCTATGCTGTCATTTTCATGGAATAAGCCCAGACAGAGTGATGCAGGGTTTTGAATCACTCTGAATGGGGCTTATTCCACGAGAATTACCACCTTTCTGAACATTATGCTGCTTATTATACAGCTACTTGCCAAAAAACGTTAAGTTAGAAACTTAATTTACAAATTGAGGAAACAGAATGTTTAAGTGTTGCATAGCAACGTTTCCAGCTGCTACATAACTCATTGTTGATATTCCGTTACAATAAGAGAATTGACTACTTGCTGAGTGATATGAAAGAAGCACAAAACTCACTGCCATTGACAGCAGGCATTATACTTTTCAAAGGTGATTATACAAAAACATTTCACCTCCAAACGTTGGAGTGGCCCATTCAAAGTCAGTGGGACATTGGTCAGCATTCTAAAGAGCCGTATAATAATAGCATTTAATACCACTGCCATCAGTCATACCACCGCCATCAGTCACAGCCCCTTTATTTACTATTTGCCTTTCCCCACTGCAGCCTGGAGATAATAATCCTAGATGGTTGGTCCATCAGTAAATGTGTAAACTCAAATGTGCCGATGCCTGAAATGTGTCACTCAGATAAATAGCTGTCATTGTATCAGAGCATGTGAGCGGAGCGGAGCACGGAGCGAGCGGGAAGCGGAGCGTGCGAAATATAGTCGGAGCGCGGAGCGGGTTTTAATCCAAAGGCCCGAGCGGTGGTTCTGTTTCGCTCCAGTTCCGCTCCGATACCGCTTTCATCACGAGTCTGGGGAGTGTCTACACAGACTCACGTGTGCCTTCAAAGGTTAGCCTACAGAGATCGTTGAGAGATGGAGTTTGGTTCAAAACGTGGATGTTCACACTTGTGTTGGTTTCAAATAAATACGTTCTATTTTTTAATTGATGCTGCGGTTGCTGGGACTTCTTTATATTATAGGATAGGCTACATTTCCTCAAAATACATGTCTGACATGTCACATTTTGTAGTTTTTTGCCTATTTATATTATGATAATTAAGGAGTACATTTGTGCTGTTCCATGTGTTTCATTAAAATAGTAACGTAATTTTTTTAGATAAATATGCTGTTCAGCCAAATATGACAGGTTACGATCAAAGTAAAAAAAAACAAAACTAAATGACAGGGTTAATTAAGAGTATACACATGTGAGTTGTTGATCACACAATGAAATTATTTGTATCTGTTACATGATTTTTGGAAAAGAAGTTTAAAGGGTTTCAATCAACAGGCTAACAAAGACGCTGAGCGTTAGTTCAGGCCACATCGGGCAGCGTGTCCCAGATGCAATTCGGTGGAAAATGTTAGGCATTGCTCCCTCTTTTGAGCGAGCGTGGAGCGATTTCACCGGAGCGGAATGAAATTTTAGGTGAGCGGAGAGCGGTCTTAGAGCGAAGCTGTCTGGTTCAACTTTGAGCGATTGAGCGAGGGAGCGAACACTCGCGTGAGCGAGGAGCTGAAATTCTGGCCGCTCAGCTCCGCTCACATGCTCTGCATTGTATGTGGTAATCTGGTATGATATGGCTCCACTAATTTGTGTTGTCATGTGTGTGTATTTGATTGTGTGGTACACTGCATGAGACTTTGTGTATATCCTTATGCCCCTATGGCACAATGTGTGTGTGTGTGTGTGTGTGTATGTGTGTGCGTGCGTTTGTGTATGTGTGCGCATGTGTGTGTGTGTGCATTTGTGTGTGTGTGCACATGTGTATGTGTGTGGATGTGTGTGTGTGTGTGTTTGTGTATGTGTGCACATGTGTATGTGTGCGCATATGTGTGTGTGTGCATTTGTGTGTGTGTGTATTTGTATGTGTGTGCATGTGTGTGTGTGTGTGTTTGTGTTTGTGTGCGCATGTGTATGTGTGCGCATGTGTGTGTATATGTATCTGCTCCTTGACTTATGCTCTGGCAAAGTGTGGTGTGTCTCCTGGTATCAGGTGAAAGCTCTGTGTGTCTGGGTGGCACTGACGGTGTGGTATGGTGTGTTACCAGCTCTGGTGCTCGTCCTGATGACTTCATCATCTTACTCACAAATCCCTGACATGGCCTCTGCCAGACTTGCGATCTGTAGGGCTTACGCAACCAATTTAAAATATCGGTCTGCCTACAAAGTGGTGGATGTGAACAGCTTGCAGCACTATTGATTTTCTGGAGGATGCGCTACACAATGCCCCATTGTTTGGGGGCTTAAGGTCATTGTCAGGGCCGCGATTTTAAGATAAACTTCCATTTTTGGTGTAAACGACTGAAGTAGCTCTGAGCAGCGCTCCTGATTTATCGTGCTAGTGTCGGATTTATAGGCTAGTCTGTTGAACTCGTGGAAGTGGGACTGGATTTAGCTGTGAAGGAGACACTGGAGGAGAGACGGCGGAAGGAATCGTTTTCCCGTTTGGCCTCGTTGAGCTCCTGGCAGGACTGGCTGAGCGTGGTGTTCACACATCCAGCATGGGAGCAGACGGGCGGGAGATGTCACGCCACATGGACCGTGACTGACACTGAGGCCGTCTAAATGAGACTGGCTCACACCTCGACTGGCCAGGTCCAACAGAACCTGATACCGCTTCACACATAGGCCAGGTCCAACAGACCTTAGAGTGGCGCACATGTTGGCCAGTTATAACAGACCTCAGACCTGCTATAACACATTGCCGGGTCAGGCAGAACCCGAGAGCGTATGGCTTACGCATTGCTGGTTCTGACAGACCCGGCACTGTCTGGCATCTTGGCTCAGGTCTAACGATCCTCACTCTGTCTCACACGTTGTCCAGGTCAAGTGGACCTCAGCAGATAACAGACTGCTCCCAGATGCTGTGATTGACGGTGCAAGAGAATGTCCTATTGCTTTCTACAGCAGCGGAATCTCGACAGAACCAAGAAAGTTCTGAAACCAACCTTCACGAGATTTAGAAAACTCACCCTCAGAGCCAAATCTCTGATTGTGGCAACTTGATATTGTCCAGAACATGTATCACTGTAGAGCTGAAACAGCGTCCTTCAGATGTAGTCAGTCTGGACTTGTGTGTTCTGGCTTCATTTGAGAATTTTGTCAGACATTTTATTTGTCGATGTCATGGTGATTTGCAGATTCACGTGGAGTCGAAGATTCCGCACGCTGACATGATGGATGTGCAATTAGTGCTTGCGGACGCTCACTCTGTTGTTTTTCCTCTAGCCCAGTGATTTAATGGAGATGTTTTTATGGCAGTGGACAGAGGGGTCATGTCATGGCTGCACAAACGCCAGATAACACTAAAAGAGCTTTGGCAGAGTAAGGGAAAGAGAGAGAGAGAGAGAAAGAGAGAGAGAATGAGAGAGGGGGAAGGGTAAGGGAAAGAGAGAGAGAGAAAGAGGGAAAGCAAGAGAGAGAAAAAGAGAGAGAATGAGAGAGGGAGGAGAGTAAGGGAAAGAGAGAGAGAGAAAGAGGGAAAGCAAGAGACAGAAAAAGAGAGAGGAGGAGAGAGGGGGGAGAGTAAGGGAAAGAGAGAGAGATGCAAATGAGAGATATATTAACACAGAGAGAGAGGGACAGAGAAGGAGTCTGTATCAGCTGAGCTGACATGGTGGCTGTGTGTATGTATGTGTGTGTGTGTTTGACAGGGAGGGGGAGAGAGGGGGGGTGTCCAGAGGACGGATGTGGAAGTTTGTGAGGCAAGCGAGTGAACTCCTGTCCCCAAAAAAGAAGATTGATAAAACAAAACAGAAGCAGGAAGGCGGGTGCTCGCTGCAGGAGGTGAGGGTAGAGGAGGGGGGGGGGGGGGGGGGGGGGGTAAGGGGGTTATGGGGGCACAGAGAGAGAGAGAGAGAAGAAAATGGGAGGGGGAAGGAGAAGAGGGAGGAGGCAAAAAGAAAGACAACACACATTGAGAGAGAGAAAAACAAGAATGACCTTCCACTCGGTAAGGATTAAAGTGTGCTTCCTGTTCACTCTCCTCCCACCAATCCATACTCTCTCTCTCTCTCTCTCCCTTTCTCTCTTTCACACAAACACACACGCACACACATACACACACACGTATACTCACACACACCAAGCCACACCATTTACACAAAC
>CM050206.1:11180000-11185000 GCA_027475355.1 Coilia nasus | reverse complement strand
CAACATATGCAACATGCAAACACAACAAAACAAGACAGCAAGACAAGAAAAGCAAAGAAAATATTCTGAAACATTCTCAATTTTCAGAATTTTCTAAAACGTCCTCAATTATTTACTGTATGTCTTCCACTCGTTGTCTCACTACAAACAAACGTATATAATATTACACAAACAGCATCTGCAGTTACTTACATTAGTGCCAGAAATGGACAGACAGATCGATGCGTCACATTCACAACCTCCATCTTAGATTTCAAAGGCTTTCAAAGGAAGCAAAACACAAAAGCAGGTCGCAATTACACCCTAATGCAGCTCTCTGTGTTACTCTCAGCTCATTAGACACGCTGTAAGAAGAGGGTTTGTTTGTTAGATTTTTGTAGTATTTGTAGAAATTACTGTCATAAATTAGTATACGTACAGCTGGAAGAAACAAGAAACCGGGAAATACCACAAAAAGATGGCATGTGTGGTTTTTGTATGTCTTTTTGTGAATTTATCAATAAATATGGTTTCGAACATGTGATGTGAAAGTGGCCATTGTTCCTCAGGGCTTGTGCTTGTGAGTGTGTGCACATTTCGGACTTTTGCGGCCGATAGCATTGAGTTGTTTATTTGTCTCCCTCATTAGCCGTCTCCCTGGCGATGGCCTGCCCTCGTCGCGAGTGTTTGTTTGAAACAGAGCTGGCTTTTTCGGGTCGTTGCGCTTCTCTGGTGCGGCGGCAGCGGTTGGTGTGCTCGGTTACCAGGCGAGCCAATGGCGAGCTGAAGTGGACCTTGGCTGGGGCTGGGGCTGGGGTCAGAGTTAAGCCCCCGCCCCCCTGTGTCCATGGCCAGGGCCCACGTCACCGTCACCGGCGAGCGCGAGGATGATGTCACCGCACTTGGGTTTGTAAGCTGGGGCTTTAGGTTAAGTGTCCATGAGTGTAGCGACTGTGGGGACTGAATCATAACTCATTGTCTGTGTCTCTGGCCTCTGAGTAGAAGGGGGGTGGGTGGGGGGGCGCAGATATGAGAGTGAAAGGGCAGAGGAGTGAGAGGCTATGAAGAAGAATGAAAAAAGGAGGGGAGAGGTTGAGTCAAAGTGAGGAAGAGAGGAAGAGTGACAGACAGTGATGAGAGAGTCACGAGAGGGGTGAGGTGGTGAGGGGTGAGGGGGTGAGGGGAGGGGAGTATTCGAGAATTCAGGTCAGCCAAGCCGGGGTCGTGACCTCATACATATTTCTCTGTTATCTCTGGAAATCACAGAAAATAAACAGCTCTGCTCTCTGTGTAGCCAGGACCCTTTCTCCAAACCCTACTCCTCCCCACCCCACCCCTCCCCTCCCTCCCCTGTCCTCTCTATTCCTCTCCTTCACTCTCCTCATCTCTCTCTTCTTCTCTCCTCTCCTCTCTTCTCCTCTATTCTCCCTCTCCCTCTTGTCTTCTCTTATTCTCTCCTCTCCTCTCTCCTCTTCTCTTCTCTTCTCTTCTCCTATCATGTCCTTTTCTCTCTTCTCTTCTCTTCTCTTCTCTTCTCTTCTCTTCTCTTCTCTTCTCTTCTCTTCTCTTCTCTTCTCTTCTCTTCTCTTCTCTTCTCTTCTCTTCTCGACTGGACTTAACCATGCTTGAGAGGCACTACTCCTTGCATTGCGAGCCTCATCTTTTCCCAGTCTTCTGTCTCTCTCTCCTCTCGCTCTCCTCTCTCTCTCTGTCCTCTCTCTTCCGACTCGATCCGCTCCGCTCCTCACCGGGCCACCGCAGGCCACTTCGGCACAGGCAGGAATGTTGGGAGGGGGGTGGGGGGTGGGGCGGCGGGGACGAGTGTTTATTGTTGATTGGTGAATGGAAAATTCCGGGATTAACATGTAAGCTTTCCACATCAGGCCCAGGCCCAGCCTAGTGGAGTGGAGTGGGAGGAGAGATGACTGGGAGAGGATGGGTGGTGCGGTGGGGTGGGGGTGGGGGGTGGTGGGTGATGGGTTAGCGTGTGGTGATGCTGTACAAACAAAGGAGTCTTCCCATCATGCACCTCAGCCACCAGGAAATGTCTGAAGATTCGGTATCCAACATTTCAAACTGCTGAGAAAGTGAAAGTCTAAGAGAGATAGAGGGAAGGAGAGAGAGAGAGACAGAGACAGAGAGACAGAGAGACAGAGACAGCATCAGAGAAAGACATGGGGGCAGAGAGAAACAAAGAAAGAGAAAGAGAGTGAGAAAAAGACAGAGAGATGAAAAACTGGGAGGAAAGAAGACAGTGTTTGTGTCTGCCCTTCCTACTGGCTGCCTAACTTTAGCATAATTTCCTGCAGGAAAAACAACAATCCGGATCTGGGCTTTTATTAAAACTCCTGCCGATTACACAAGGCTTCTGGGTAGAAAAACAAAACAAGCTTAAAATAAAGAGGAGAGAAATGCGGAGGAGTGGGCTCTTCTCTTGTGGGCGCCGTGCTGTGCACATATGGAAGTCATTAGGCCAGCGAGGTAGACCTGTCAGCCCAGCTGGGGAGCTCCAAAGTGGGCCACGCAAGAGGCCGAGGAGAGACCGAGGCATGGAGCTCCAGACACACACACACACACAGAGCAAACAGCCAATACTCAACACAAACAGACATGACAGCATAATCTAAACACTCCCAAAAATACACGCTGTCAGCATACACACAGTCAGTCACTTGCACAGACACGTAGACACACGCGCACACACACACACACACACACATGCAAGCACAAGCACACACACACTCACACACACATACAAACACACACACACACACACACATGCATGCGCGCGCACACACACACACGCGTGCGCACACACATCACGCGGACACACACACACACACACACACACACACACACAACACACACAGACAGCCATACCAGATCTGTTCCCTGCATTAACTCTGGCTGTTACAACAGATTGTCTTATGCTTACACAGCCAAGCATTGCAAGTAACCCTCGCTGCCACAATGTTAGACACTGCCGCTATGACACACACATACACACACACACACACACACACACACACACACACACACACACACACACACACACACACACACACACACACACACACACACACACACACATACAACACACACACTCACACACACACACAAACACTCATATACACTGTCTCTTGCTTTTCTCTCTCTTCTTTGCTTTCTCTTTCTCTGTCTCTCTGTCTCTCTGTCTCTCTGTCTCTCTGTCTCTCACACACACACACACACACACTGCTGTATCACGTCATTGGTAGTATGTACAGTATGTACACATATACATTACCATTACCACTACACACACCCCCAATAAATCTCTCAGTGCACCCAATACCCATCCATAGCAGCATCTTTCACATAGAAGCAGAGTCAGATTACAGAGATAAAGCCCACATAGCAGGCCCATGACGCAGAGCAGATGCACACATCACCCCTAAGCACCCTAAGCACTCTCTGCTTCTCTCTGAACATCGCGTTGCCATTCGGTATCGGATGTATACAAAGAGCATTTTCTTCTTTAGGCACTTAGAGGAGGTGGTGTGTGTGTGTGTGTGTGTGTGTGTGTGTGTGTGTGTGTGTGTGTGTGTGTGTGTGTGTGTGTGTGTGTGTGTTTGTGTGTGGATGTGTGCACAAGAGAAAGACACACAGAAAGAGCCTGTGTGTGTGTGTGTGTGTGTGTTTGTGTGTTTGTGCACGCAAGAGAAGAAGACAAAGAAAGAGCCAGTGTGTGTGTATGTGTGTGTGTATGTGTGTGAGAGAGAAAGCAGAGAAGAGAGAGAGCAAAGCAAGAGAGACAGTGTGTGTGCGTGCATGTGTGCATGTCTGTCTGTGTGTGTGTTTGTTCAGGGGAGTGCGTAAGGGGCAGTGTTGGCGGCGGAGAGTAATGGAGTAATGATAAACAAACAGAGGCAGCCTGAAGCCAGGGCAGGGAGACGGATGGATGTATTGGTAGCTGAATGGAGATGGAGAGGGCCCATCCATCACCAGTGTCACCAGGGGACCTGGCCCAGCAAGCTTGTTTGTGCTCGTCGGCTCTCCTTTCTGGACGACCTTCAAGCGTGACCTTTAAGTTGTGAAGTTAGTCAATCGGGATTGTATCTGTATTTTTGCATACATCACTGTGTGTGTGATGGTGCTTGTGTGTGTGTGTGTGTGTGTGTGTGTGTGTGTGTGTGTGTGTGTGTGTGTGTGGGTGTGTGTTTGTGTATATGTGTCTGTATTTGTCTGTGTGTGCATGTGCATATATGTGTGAGTATCTTTGTATATTTATATGTTTGTGTGTGTCTGTGTGTGTGTGTCCATGCATGTGTGTGTGTTTGTATGTGTATGTGTGTGTGTGTGTATGTGTGTGTGTGTGTGTGCGTGTGTTTTCCTCTCATGCTGCCATTACCACAGAAACATTTGTTCAGAACATTGTTCCCTAAGAGGAACATTCTCTGTTTTGTAAACAGTGAAAGCCATGTATTACCAAACCACTGCTCTGCAAAACTTCCTGGTTTGGAGGACCGGTTCCAAAAGCTGGTTGTCTAAGGGGCCTATTCAGTTGTAGGACACCACAATCCATCATGCACCACAACACAATAACTAGAGGAGAGCTGGCTCTGGCCTTATAGGACACTGTTTTGGAAAGAGCCCTTTAGTCTTTCTGTGGTGTGGTAGCGTCTTTGTAGGGTTATTGAGATGGTGGTTTGGGGAGGGTGTGTGTGTGTGTGTGTGTGTGTGTGTGTGAGTGCGTGTGTTTGTGTGCATGTGTTTTATGTGTGTGTTAGTGGTATGTGATACCAAGCTCTTGGAGGATATAAAGTTTTTTAAATGCAATACAGAGACATGTTTCTGGCACCTAAGGTTACGTGTGTTCTGTCTAGAGTGGAGTGTGTGTGTGTATGTGTGTGTGCATGTGTGTGTATGTGTGTGTATGTGTCTGTGTGTATGTGTGTGTGTGTGTGTCTGTGTCTGTGTGTGTGTGTGTGTTTGTGTGTGCACTTGCACGCATATGTGTGCATGCACATGTACAGATATGC
>CM050206.1:11160000-11162500 GCA_027475355.1 Coilia nasus | reverse complement strand
CTTAGTAATCCGGGACATGATTGAAGAGATATTTAAAGAGATGCTTACTCATGTGTTGTGTAGACACCAAAAAGCAATTCACCATCAGCCGTAGCCACGCACTCACAAAAACCCTTATTCAGTGCTCCCTTCTTTTTCCCCAACTCATAATTTTCTGTCATTTTTCAAGCTGTCATAGTATCCCCCTTTCAAACTCTCATGTTGTACTGCATTGACCCAGGCTGTTTGCATAATGAACACATGGAGGAGTTTAATTAGGAGCGCTGCAGTAGTCGGAGTGTTACATGGCTCCATCAGTAGACTAGCGTACTGTGGCTCAGCATGGCTGCCATTCAGCACAAGGCCATATCAGCACCAAAGAGCAACTCCGTCATCAGACGCCACCACACCACACACTCAACAAAGAACCTCATTCAGCTGCTTCCCCAACTCACAATTTCCTTCATCTCTTTAGAGGGTTATAATAAAACACCACAAACACACGGAGATGAACACACACACACACACACACACACACACACACACAAACAAACAAACATACACACACAGACACAGACACACACACACACACACACACATACTCACGCACACACACACACACTCACGCACACGCACACACACACACACACACAAACAAACACACACACACGTCAGCACTTGTGTCATCAAATAAAAGAGAGATACCAAGGAAAGCCAAGGAAAAGCTTGTGGACTAGAGGTATGCGAAGAAAGGTGTCGAGTGCAGTGGAAAGACAGCCTTGATTTGTCTCCACTTGGCCAACTTGAAGTGTTATGTATGTACAGTGTAAGTACATAATATTTTGTTATGTTGTTACATGTGGATACACTAAAAAAGGAACCGTAAAATAAAGTCTTACCAAACCTTGGCAGCGGCCTGTTGCCATGGCGATGGGTGACAGTACATTGAGGGCATCCACATCAGCAGTCTTTCATCTGTGCATTTTTGTAGTTGTCTGTGCTTGCACCGAAAGCAGCCTTTTCAGACATTTCCACTTCATCTGTTTTTGTCTTTATGCAGGAAGCAGTTATGTAACTGGTCACACAAGGATACCTTCATAAAGACATGTAAGAAACGAGAGCTTGTGAATTTGCAAACGAAGCCTAAAGCGGCAACATTGAGTGGGCGATGAGCATATTGACAGCCTGTAGAGCAGGGAAGGAATTATTTCATCATTAAAATAGGCTAAGATGGAATTTCTCTGTATTTTATCACGCAAAACAAAAACATATTTACCAAATGGAGATTTAATCAGGGAGTCTGAGTCAGAGAGGGATCTGATTCCTCTGATCTGACGGGTTCTGCTCTGCAACGTGTGTTCTGCAACGTGGTGCTGGAGTGCAGTCAGACTGGTGGGCTGACATGTGTCAGGGTTTGACCCCGTGGGACTGTGCAGACTAAAGCAGTCAAAGCCCAGCTCAGGCCAGCATATGGTGTGTCGTCTGTGCTGGTCGTTACCCAGATAGACGAGCGATGGCATTGCCTACACTACAGCACTGATCTGAGTACAGCAGGCTGGGCTAACACGGCTAACACAAAATTGCACACATGCAGAACAGCTAGTGCTGGCTGATCTGTGTTCTTTTTTTTTCAGGAGGGATGCAGAAATGGGTAACATTCAGTTCAGTGAGTAGTGTTTTTAGTCACACAATGGAGTTTTGCTGCTCGGCATCAGGGGTCCAGTGTGGAAATGGGGGAGAAAATGATTCTAATATAAGGGCACAGAATTGACAGCGTTTAAGTATTTTTTTTTTGGCTTTATTGAGATAGGAGAGTGGAGATGGACACAGGAAGTAAGTGGGAATGGGGTAGGGTTGGGAAATGACCACAGGCTGGATTGGAACCTGGGTCCCCATGGGCAAATGCCTGTTCATGGTCGGGTGCTCTAACCACTGTGCCACTGCACCCCCACAGCATTTTTAGGACACTTTTAATGTCATTAATAATAATAAAGCTGCCTGATGTTGTATTCTTATATTCTTATATATATAACAGTATTCTCAAATTCCTTCCCCTTCCCCTGCTTTGCATACTGCCTTTACTGGAAGTGTTTCTGTCGCCCTCAGTGTATAGTCTTACTGTAAGTATGTTGGTCTCTTTTCATGTGCTAACGTGTTATTGTTGGGTGCTATTCCTGTTCGCAGATCAGCTGTCTGGGTGTGGAGGCATGCGTGGAGGGGGACCCGTGCCGCTTCGCCCTGACCTCCCGGGGGGCCGATGGGAACACGGTGCGCTTCGTCCTGCAGACGACCTCCCCCGACATCGGCCAGGCCTGGGTGGCCGACGTGGGGCAGATCCTGGAGAGCCAGCGCAACTTCCTTAATGGTGGGAACACCCTGCCTGCCCACACACACACACACTGAAACACACACACACACTGAAACACACACACACACACACACACACTGAAACATACACACACACACACACATTGAAACACACACACACACTTACACATGCACACAAACACACACACACACA
>CM050206.1:11117500-11152500 GCA_027475355.1 Coilia nasus | reverse complement strand
GGTGCTAGAACTATGCAATGCCCTGTTGATGCGGGCTCTTGCGTGAACACAGGTCAACAGTCCTTGCAAACCAGAGGCGCTATCACTGCTCAGTACTGTAAATGTTTGCATTTTTGTTCTTACATTCCTAAATTCTGTTCTTAACCTTTTTGAACAAAATGCCAAAGAAATGCCAAAGCAGAGGGAATGTGTATTTATCACTTAGAATATGTTTTTTATTTATGCTAAGGAATTAAAATTCCAATAAACTTACAACAGAAAGTGTATGTAATATTTCGATTTCTATTCACACAGCACCTGTCCATGCACTTTGATCTATAAAACAGGTTTTGTAACATTCCTATCAATTAGTTGTAATTGTATGCCAACCACATGAATGTCTGTCAGCAGCCACTTTTAGTGTTTGTCCAAACAAAGCAGGAAGTCATTTACTATTTACAGGAAAACATTTGAACAAAACACACAGAGAAACACACACACACAAAAGGACGCATTCTAAACCAGAGACACGGCCTACTGCTGTGTTTCATATTTGTCACCTTGAACTCTTCTTGACAGGTTATAATTATCCCTTCTGACAGAAGCAATTACTGAGTGCATAATTAGTCGTGTATTTCTGTGATGTGTGTGACAAAGGGTTGCCATGGCAATCGCAGGCAATTAAAGACTTCCTCAGTTGGTGGGGAAAAGATTATGCTACAACAGTACAACTCTGTCATTGTCATAAGTCATAAAATTCAACAAAATAATTTAGGGCATGCTGTGGTCTTTAATAACATTTAGATGAGTCATCAAATAAAGCTTCTTCCGTCTCAGTAACATGCTGTAACTATGTCTATATGTTTGTTACACTATGGTCCCTTTGACAGTGTATCTATGAAGTACAGTGTAACAAAGTTTGTAACAACATGTAACATCTTTGATACAATATACTGTAGTGTTAGGTGCATTGTACAGTGTATGTACATAACATTACATAATGTTACATTTTGGTACACTGTAAAATTAACCATTAAAATGAAGTGTTACCATGTTTTTCATTCCCTCAGATAAATTATAAATTAGTAGGAATTGGAAGTATTTGACTAGGTGGATATATCAAACACAGGAAGTAGAAAACAGTGGAAAATGAAATTTTCTTGAATTTTTTTTCCTCTGCATTTAAAAAATCCCTGCATGTGAATAGTCTTTAAAATGACAGATGGCAACCTTCTCTTTCTGTGTGTATATCTGTCTGTGTTAATCTGTGTGTGTGTGTGTGTGTGTGCACGTGTGTAGTAATGCTTCTCTTCTCTGTCTCCTTGCAGAGGGGAGGGGACAGCTACCACAGAGGCGTGGGGGATGGTGGTCAGGCCCCTGGCCCCTCCTTCCCCCGGCGCGCCAGCAACCTGGCCCAGCTGGACGAGGACGACCTCTGAAGGGCAGAGCACCATAGGCCACACCCTCATGCCCCCACCCCGCCACCATTAGCACCACCACCATCATCATCATCATCATTGACATCCTCCTTTTCATCATCACCATCTTTTCATTATTTATCCTTCTTTTACTTAGGGATACCTGTTTTTTAATCACTGACACTCTCATGGGCATGACCAAGGGACTTTTATTTTGCCTATTTTCTTTTGCCTGCTCGTTCGAAATCTACTAAATGTTGTTGTTAAGGACAGCGTCATAATGTCCCAGAGAATAAATAACCATTCCTTTATTGGGAGGTCACTGGAGTTGAGAAGAAAAAGAAGAAAAAATAAAAGACAAACACTTGGATGCGTTGAGCTGTAATGGGTGGGCTGTACACTTTAAGCATACGCTCAGTGTGTGAGCAGCCTAACGTCTGTGAATGTTGCGTTTGAGAGAACACTGGCGAGACGACACGCTTGACCGATGGCTGTCTCTGTGGTGGACGTGCGGTTTTCTTTGAGCGTGTCTTACCGTGGCGTGACTCTAAGGACGCGCGTCTGTCCTGTGGGACAACGCCTGGGCTGGGCCTTGCTCGACTTTATCGCCACCCCATGTCATCCGACAGCCCACTTTGTAACTTGTCCCTGCTTCAAAAAGAAAAGAAAAGGAAAAGAAAAAAAAAAGTCTGCTGCGTTCAGCAGAACACACAGCTCTCTACCTTGTCTGATGTTGCTGTTGTTTCTTACATTTGAAGAAGAAAATGGACAGTGGGATAAAGAGGAAGAAAATGGACAGCCGGATGACAAAATGAAATTGTACATATGTAAATGGACTGCAGGTTGATTGTTCTGTGTTGGGGCACACAGAATGTGCACACAGAAGGCGCCCTGTGGCTGGGGCTGAGTGTGGGGGTGGGGGAGGGGGAGGGGGAGGGAGAGTTCTGCAGCTGAGGAGAGGTGGCCTGGGACTATGTTTGTCTGAGATTAGCTTTCCCCTCTTGGGAAGCAGAAGAAAACAGAGACAGACGAGGAGAGAGAGGAGAGGAGCGGAGAGGAGAAGAGAAAGGTGCAGAGACACGAGAACAGGAAAGAACAGAAAGAACAAGTGCAATCAGAGATGGCAACCTGGTCCCCCATGTGGACGGACAAGGTTATTGCAATACTGGCAGACAGAGACACACACACACACGGACAGGATCATTGCCATACCTGGTCAATGCCCTCGGGGGGACCAAGTGACAACAGAGAGAGACGCAGAGAAAGGAAAGAGGGAAGAAGAGAGAACCGCAGAGGAAGGAGCAGAGAAGAGAGGAGAGAGCAGAGCCAGCACTGAGCACTGAGTACTGACAGGCAGGAGGAGCAGTGGAAGTGGAGCAGCACACTGGCACTCGCCGCTAGACGGGCGGAGGACACGAGAGGCTGTGTGCCAGGGACTGTACAGAATGTCGAATGTCTGCCTCCCGTGCCAACTCCTTCATTCTCCTGTTCTCTATCTTGCTCTTATTCCCACGTGCATACTCTCTCTCTCTCTCTCTCCCTCTCTCCCTCTGTCTCTCTATCCCTCTTTCTCTCTGCCTCTCTCCCTCTGTCTCTGTCCCTCCCTCACTCCCTCTGTCTCTCTCTCTCTCTCTTTCTCTCTACCCCTCCCTCTCTCCCTCTGTCTCTCTATCTCTCTTTGTCTCTACCCCTCCCTCTCTCCCTCTGTCTCTCTATCCCTCTTTCTCTCTGCCTCTCTCCCTCTGTCTCTCCCTCCCACTCTCCCTCTCTCTCTCTTTCTCTCTCTCCCCTCCCTCTCTCCCTCTGTCTCTCTGTCTCTCTTTCTCCCTCTCTCTCTCTGTTTTTCTCTCTCTCTCTCTCCGGTTCAGACACGCCTCTGGGGACTCCCCTCCATCTCAAAAACAGCAAAGAAGGGTGGTTTGAACACATCTTTTAATTTCAGGACAACTCCCCCAACATCATTAGACAAAGTGCCAAATACGCTAGTGCCAGACTCTTTTAGGTTGAAGAATTTAGAAGTAGGAAAAGAAACATAAAGTGTCCCAAATCTAAGCAGTCTCTCTACTAACGTTATGATACTTTTGTCAGTGCATTGTAACTGTCAAATATTCTGGCAAATTGGAATGGCAGAGGGCAAAGCCATTATGTGTATTCATTAAATGTCCTTTTTGTAAAGAAAAAAGCTAGTTTTGTGTTTGGCCTGCAAGATTAATTATGATGTGGTCAAAATTTCTATTGTCTAATTGTTTTTTGGTTTGGTGTTTTTATTTTTCTAATCAAGTCATATATGATTAAAAAGGGCAGTCTTGTAAGATAACACTGCTAGAGGATTTATTAATTTGCTCTTCCGCAAACCCAAGTCACGAGGAATCTGGTGATCAGTTGTTTTATTCTGAGACGTTTTAGCTGGGATGTAAGAAATGAAGCACAAATGCCAGTACCTTAGAAACCCGAGTCTTAGACCAGATAAATTACCCCAACCATCCAGCAGGGGACGCTAAAGGGCTACAGCACCTCTATCGGGAGACGGCACATCAGTAAAGGAGTCGTGCTTTTTGCCGGTTTGATCTGAAACCTTTCTTTTGAAATATAAAGCTTTACTTTACCAGGCCAGATAATTAAAGGCATGTCAAAAAACTGTAACAAATATTCAGGAATGGCTTAATTGCTTGTTCAGTCGAGTTTTACATGTTACAACCAGTTCTTAAAAGGAGCAAAAAGTTGGTGAGATCGTGTGGCCTGTTCATATGGTCAATATGCAAGCATTTATGTGTCCCTTCACTGAGGTGGGTTTGAAATCTGGCAGTTGTGCATGTTATATTGAAAAGAACCTCACCGATATACAAGATGAATGGATATAAAATAGGAAAAATAATGATGGATATGTCTACCTGACAGAAATTCATTGTTGTACTATATCAAATAAAAGGTGTCTTTTTGAAATACAACTCTTTTGTATTTTTTGTGTCTCTTATATGAAATGAAAACATCAGTATAATTTTGTAAGATGAGGTTTAATAACAAAATGTTGTTTTTTTGTTTTTTCACTTTTTTGAAAAAGAGAAAAAATGCATTTATTTAATTTTTTTCACTTACAGCCAAATTTGGCCTATAGGTTGCTGCACACGGTTTCAATGGTAAAAAACTACAACAATGCCTGGATCTTCTATTTCATTCCAAGACTACTTCTGCCACATTTCGAATCATTGGTAATGTTCAAATGGAAACTGTGTGGGAACTGTATCGAAATGGTCTATACAACTTAGTGGACATCTTCACTTAACATCTGCCTGATCTGCCACAAGGAGCATTCCTGGCCAGGGTGACGCTTGGCCCTGGCAGAGGGTAGAGGAACTCGTGCTGCTCACATGCCTGTGATATATACGGGGGCTGGGCAGGAGATCTGTGTGTGTGTGTGTGTGTGTGTGTGTGTGTGTGTGTGTGTGTGTGTTGGCGGGGTCATCAAGGTATCAACTTTCACAGGAGGGGCCGAATCAAAGGCCCACTGTCACCAGCCGAGGGGGTCGTGCCAGCAGGAGGTGAGTTTAATCGGAGCGAGAGAGAGAGAGAGAGAGAGGGAGCTCCTCAGCACCTCTGGAGAGCCATCCAGCACCACACTGCAGGCTCTCTGCAGGCTCTCTGTGTGATCTCCATGCTGTGGGGAGGCCGGCTGGGATGTGGGACCCTGGCAGCGGCTGTGAACTTGATTGCAGAAGGGTCAGGCTCAGGCTTGGGGTCCCCCCCCTCTCCTTCTCTCCCCCTCCCAGCAGAGCCCTGCTGCACTCGCACCAAGGCGTAAAATGTCTGCAGGCTTCTCTGTCATTTGTCCTCCCTCAAAGTGTTGGACCAACACAGAGGAAACAATGACCATTTAAAATTAGCATCCCCATTGATGGGCTGATTACCATTTGAATGGCCGTCAGAGAAGGCGTTGGAAGTCAAGCGCTCCGACAATGTTAGATTTCATTGCTTACCCATTTGCTTATATTTACATCATAAATATAATGAGTTCTTCAGGAAGTCCTCTGGGGCATTGTTCTGTGTCACAAAACAAAAAAGGACACTTCCCTGTGAAGTGATTAAAAAAATAAAGACAACAAAAGGAAGTGGCGCTCGTTTGATCCAGTCATTTATTAATATGGAACATGCTTTCTTCATAGAACTGTGTGATCTATGTACAATATTTACACCAGTTCTTACAGATTCAAGATCTCAAGCTGTGGGTCATTGCATTGTGTATGCATTTCAGTCACAGGGCAACAGTGCCTTGTTCAACAGAAAATAGTAAATAAACAGATCACAAATTAGTATTTTCCTGAATTTTAAAACTTTTAGAATGGCATTCACATTACTCTTAGCTTTGATTTGACAATGACTGTATGACTGTCATATCATGTCGCAAAGGATAACAGAGATTCCGTATATGTGAGTCCATATTCAACCGGCGAAATAAATTTGAATTTGATGTTAATGTAAAATTAAAATGTCAAAAATATTTAACTGAATTAAAAAAAAATACAAAATAACCATGTTCCATTAAGGCAACATTTTCTTCAAAAACATATACTCATTGCAACTAAACATCATAAATTATTTTTAGTTGTGCTTTATCTTTCAAATAGTTTTTTTTCCTGAAGCTCCTCAGTATTTCACATACATTGTGCAGGGTCAAAATTATTGCCTTTACATCATATAGTAAACTTACCAGGTACAGTACAATACCACCTAAATATTACAGTCAGTCGTGGTGGAAATACAAACTGTACACTAGGATTAATGGGGGCTTGCAATTCACAGGTTTGAACTGGAAGTGGTTTTCAGTTGCACGCAGGGTCCTTAGTCATGGTGAATATGCATCGTGTCTGATCTCTTCATACAGTTGCACTATCAAAATAGTCCAGCAGCTCTTTGTTGGCTTTAAGACAAATGTCCCAACTGTTTATTTTTCAGTGAAAGTAAACGTAATACTAGAGTCTGTTTTGTAGCAAATATGGCTTAGCAGCTTTGCCAGAACTACATCTCAACAGGCAAGAAGAAGACCACACACACACACATACACAGTGTAGTAAATTACAGCATGTCCCTGTATTTTTTTTTAGGAACGTGTGCGTCAACATGGTAATATTGTCTTTGTCCCTCAGAATGTCCCCCTCGGTCCCTGGAGCATTTCTCTCCAGCTCTCTGCTCTCAGTCTCTGGCCCTGTCCTCCTCCTGTCCCCCTGTCCCCCTGTACTCCTTTCCTCACTCCCTCTTGATGCTGAGCAGAGTGTCCGCTCCGGGGTGGCTGTGGTGGTGTGGATGCTGCTGCTGGGAGGAGGAGGGCTGGCCTCCGCTGCCGCCACTGCCGCGGCCCTTGCGCCCCTGGTGGGTCTTGACGTGCTTGGAGAGGTGGTCGCTGCGCATGAAGCGCTTGCCGCACTGCTGGCAGCCGAAGCGCTTCTCGCCCGTGTGCGTGCGCAGGTGGCGCTGCAGCTCGTCGGAGCGCGTGAAGCTCTTGCCGCAGAAGAGCCAGTTGCAGACGAAGGGCCGCTCGCCGGCGTGCCAGCGCAGGTGCGCCTTCAGGTGCGACGTCTTCTTGTACACCTTGCCGCACTCGGGGATGTGGCAGATGTGGAGTCTCTTTTTGCCGAACTCCAGCCCGGCGCCACCGCCCGACGCCTGGCAGTTGGGGCACTTGCAGCGGCGGCAGCGGCGCGTGGAGCTCAGCAGGCCCTTGGAGGTGCCCTGGAGCAGGGCGGCGATCTGCGGCTGGTGGCCCAGCACCAGCTGCCGGCCCAGGGAGGAGAAGGGGTGGCTGGCCGGGGAGCCGCTGGTCTGGGGGAGGCTCCACCACTGCTGGCTGTCCTCCGCGTGGGCCCCGGCGAGGTGGGGCCTTGCCGACGTGTTCTGCAGGAAGCTGGAGAAGTTCTGGCTGACGGCGTTGTGCTGGGGGTAGTACGGCCCGTTGGCCTGGGGCTGCGAGGAGAGCACTTTGACCGGGGAGAGCTCGAAGGAGTAGGCGGCGGGGGGCTCGGCCGGAGGGGTGAGGGGCAGCTCGTGGTGGTGGTGGTGATGGTGGTGGTGGTGGTGGTGCGAGTGGGGAGGCAGGCCCGTCTGCATGTGGCTGGTGAACTGCACCTTGGGCACGGTGAAGGCCATCTGGTGCGCCGCGAGGCTGGAGTTGGGCGCCACCTCGTTGCTCCAGAGCTGGAACATGCTGGAAGCTGAGCTCACGGTCCCCTCATAGGGGAACTGGGGCCCTTCCGAGCCCACACCGCCCCCGACCTGCCACGCCTGGCTGCACGTGGTGGCCAGGAAGGAGAGAGGGTTGGGGCCGCTCTCTGGAGATGAGCTGGGTGTGCGATCCTGGGGTAGACAGGCATAGAAAAGTGGTCAATTGCTGAAGCGATATTTTTAGGTGATAATGAACAAAATGAACAACAGAGAGAATTATTATAATTGGTTAACTTAAATGACCATACAATATCAGGAAAAAAAATCCACTACATGAAAATGTATCAGTAATACCAGTAACAATTAAATTGACAAATTTGCCGTGCTTACTTGTAACTATGTTATGAATTGAGTATATCCTATTACATTAACAAACCCAACTCATCCTATCACATTAACAAACCCAAGTGACACTTTTAAATTGTTTTAATGCTCCAAACTTAAACTTTTCTCAGTGTACAATCTAAGATGTAATGCTGTTTGCGTCTAACTTTATTGTAAAAATCTGCGTCTGATGACAAAAATGATTGAGGACAAAAAATCTGAGTGAAATCATAAAGTACAGGCGACACAAAGTTAACACACTAACCAAACTAACCTGTAAAAAGCTGTGGAGAAAATTGTCCGTTCTGGATATCGTCAGCGCAGCCATCGGTCCAGGCGTTGTTAGTCCGCACCTGCAACCCACGGAACCGAGCGAAAAAAACAAGCAGGTATGCGATCACCAAAAGAGTGAAATTATCCGATTTAAAAATGCTCGACAAGTCACACAAAGTCGAGTAAAATTCTTAATCCAGAGGCGCGATAGGCTCCCAAATGTCCACGCTTCTCCCAACTCTGTGGTAAAAGTTACCCAAGCCGTCTGTGCAGGCGCACTTGCTGCTGCTTTTTGGAGTCGGTTTTCACGACCGATGCCTTTCAAGCACAGTGACTCCCTTTTGAAGTGCGAAGAAGAGCTGATTGCAATAAATCCTTGGGATCATTTCAAAGGCGGTCGGATTGCATCTTCTCTTTATAGAGAAAAGATCCTCTCAACGGGGTCCCTTAAGTATGTACCAGGAGAGCCGGTGAATAGAGAGGCTGACACGGCGGGGGTAATATCGGGGAGGGGGGACGTAACGCAGATTAGGCGAAGGGGTGTGTGGGGGGTGTGTCATACACTAAAGTCAGCCTTCATTTCATCCAAATGAAATTGAACCAAACGCTCACTCGTGAAAAATCTCCACCCTTTACACAGTTGTTACAAAATACAAAGTCACAAGTGAGAAAAACTGAATTGCCTAATTTAAAATAACGCGATTTAAAGTGCAAATAAGTTAGCGCAAGTCTGGCTATTATTATTATTATTATTATTATTATTATTATTATTATTATCGAAAAGACTAACTGGTAGGCTATTTAGGCTATGTCGAAATTTCCATTGTGACTAATGGCTCTAAATAAAAATCTGATAGTTGTCTACCATCTGACATGAGCCCTAACAGATGTAGTAGGAGATGTACACTGTAACTTTGTAATTTGACTTCTTGATGAATGTTTGCTCCGGACAAACCGCTTTTTAACTTATCTAGGTGGCTGCTCTTCATTCTCTAAACAAATGGAATAAAAGTCCATCAAAGCAGCTGGTCTCACTGGTAAGTGACAGGTCAAATAAACGACACTGCGTGACATTTTCACACTCACGGGTTCAAGTTAAGGGCGTTATCACGTTTAAACGGATTAAGTGCAGATCGAGAAGGCATCCTAAGTTCACCGCGCACTGCCAGTCCTATTTGGCCAGTCGCTCTACATTTTAAAAAGAGCTTAGGCTACATAGATGTCAGAAAGTCATTTAACATCTTAATACAGGGAAAATCCTCTCTGCTTTGTGCCTTCTGTAGTCCCACACGGGATTCTTATTCAAGCGCTGGCCACACTTGGTCGCATTACAATAAACTTTTGTCTGTCAGTGCCCGAGTTTCACGTGTATGTGGCGGGTGCTACAGCACATTAAGGTGTTTGCACAAATAATTTCATTAGTCTAACATTAAAACGACCTTAACGAGGTCTTTGGATTTTTATTACAACATTTACATTACGGGTCATGATTTAGTTGCTAACGTATGTGCCCGGTACAGTCATTTTATTAATAGAATAATAAAAACAATTATAATAATAATGAAAATGAAAAAAGAAAAGTACAAAAAGTACAAGAAAATGCATAAAACAAATAAATGGGTAAACAGGACGATTAACGGCATATGCAAATGCATTGCCATTTGACGGTTTTAAAAGCAGGGAAAGGCAAAGGGGAATCTGTGAGAAGTGTGTTTAATGTCTTTCTGAAGAGGGTGTTATTAACCTATCTGTCAGACACATTGTGCCATTGCATCCCCCACAGCCAGGTGTCTGTTTATCTGTTTTAAGCATTAGAGGCCATGAAAATGCTTCTCTGGACACAGCAGAGGGGATAGAGCGAGTCCCAAAGATAGATCACCCTTCTCCCAAGACTAACCTTGACTGCTGTGATTTCATTTGGGCCACAGAGTGTCACACACACACACACACACACACACACACACACACACACACACACACACACACACACACACACACACACACACACACACACACACGCACACACACAGAAACACACACACAAACAGACACACACACGCACACGCACACGCACATGGGCGCACACACACACACACACACACACACACACACACACACACACACACACACACACACACACACACACACACACACACACAACAGACACGCACACACTTTCACATCTTCTCTTTTAACACATGCATTAACTCTGTGTTTTCTGGTATACTGTTTTGCACATTTTAGAATGTCTTTTTGTCTTTTGTCCTTTTGCAGTTTAAAAAAAAATGAAGCAAAACAACTGTGAGTACATGAAGAAAAACAACTCTGTAAGGTAAAAGTTGTGTGTAAGAATAAGAATGTCTTATTTAAGGAAGTCTCTAAAGCACAAAGGATTGTATGGATTATATGGATTTTAACAACTACTTTGTCACCAGACAGAAAGTTTATAAGAGAGTAAATGCTATAATTAAATATCAGTGCCAAATTTACTCATAATATATGAGCAGGCTCCTGATATCATTGTTTAGACTGTTCCACAACTGATATTCCCTGCGAAGAAAATTCCTCTGTAGCATATTCATCACAAATTGCCAATTAAGAAATTAAAATCTCATGAAATAAAGCAAACAGATTCAAGATATTGAACGCTAGTCACACTGAAGGTTTCTGTTACAAAAAAAAACAAAACAAATATATATGTGCGTGTATGTGTGTGGTGGCCTTCCGGGGAGAGGCATGCTCCCTCTGCCTCCTTTCGTGAGGTTTATTACCGAGCAGAAGTTGTTAATTACCCTGATTCCTATTTCCTGTCCCCGCCACCCCCACTTCACTCACTGGCTCCCAGATGAGGGGCTTTGAAGTGCAAACTACCCTCTCCTCACTTTGAACTGCGAAAACAATGCTCATGTGGTTGCGCTTACCTTCCCCATGTTACCTCATTTAAATAGACCTGGATACAGCTTGTGCCGTTTTCAAGGGAAAACTCATTTCCAGAGCAGAGGAATGAGATAGAGTGAGAAAGAGAGAGAGAGAGAGAGAGAGAGAGAACAGGAGAGGAGAGGAGAGGAAGAGGGAGAGAGAGAAGACAGAGAGAGAGACAGAGAAAGAAAGAGAGAGAGAGACAGCGAGGAAGAGAGAGGAAGGAAGAGAGAGAAGAGGGGAGAAGAGGGGGAGGGAGAGAGAGAGAGAAGACAGAGAAGGAGAGAGGCAGAGGGGAAGAGAGAAAGAAGAGTGATATAGCCCCTCATTCATTAAATCCTGAGCAGGATGATAGTGATGTAAGGATGTGATGAGCTATAGTGGCTCTGCTCAGGACTCAGCACTGCTCCACTAAAGCTGTTAGCAAGCCCCAGGAAATCTGCTCAGTTGTACATCATTACATTTCATTTTTCTGTGTTCAGTTAAGTGGTTTGAAATCATATCATTCATTTCCTCCGAAATATTAAATGGGCTAAATATATTACTTGGTTTAATAACAGCAGCATAAAGAATAGATGCACTCAAGTCTTAGTTCAGAGTCTCTTTAATCATCGGATAATTTCACTCTTTTTTTGGTAGCAGCGGTTCTAACCTTCGGGGGGCTTTTTACAGACTTTAGCTGAGTGTTATTCTGATGCACAGGCCTAAGTCTTCAGTTTGATTTATGTTCTCTCCAGTAAGGAGGCTGGGGCAAACTGTGCCAGTTCTCCTCTAACAGATGACAAATCCTCCCATTTACAGAGCCCCGCTCCCGTAAAAGCCCCCCAAAACAATGCAGAAATATGCATGCTGTCAAGCTGTTTTTTTATCATGTCTGGGGGGCAGTTTAACAGCCTCAGATCACTAAATTGTCCCAGCTGTCTTGACCATCTGCACCCTAAAGAGCGTGCCTTGGCTCTTTTTTACTGGTGGCCATGTCAAAAAGGCCGTTTTTACTGCACTGTGCTGGCTAAATGACCCTGGCCTCCCGCTCCTCACCCCCCACCCCACCCTGGCTAACCACAGGGGCATAATGGATGAGCACCGGCAGCAATGCTAACGCCGGTTGCACCCTGCATCTTCACACCTACTCATCGCAAGCAGGCAGGAGGAGGGAGGAGAGTAAAGTAGAGAGCGGGAGTGAGAGCACTTACAGTGCAGGCATGGTGATGGCGATGGTGCATAGTGTTGCCACCTGTCCCGGTTTTACCTGATTGTCCTGGTTTTTAATGGTCTGCCACAGGGGAAAAAATATTCTCCTGGGTCGCTGCTTATAAGCAAAAAGGGTGATTGGGTTGGCGAAATGTCCCGTTGTTTTGTCAGGCATAGGTGGCAACCCTAATGGTGCACTGTGGATAAGTCTCTGGGGAGGGCACAGGGTGTCTGGTCCCAGTCTGGTGTTTTTGTGAAAGGACAAACAACACAGGAGAGGTGTACAGAGAAACCCCATTAGACCTCAAAGAGCCATGGTTAAAAACCTCAGCCGAGGTGGCCTTGTAAAACGTCAGCTGGAAGGATCATTGGTGTTTGTTGTTTAGCTTACCCAGCATGCATTGCTATCTTTTTTATGTGACCAGTCTGTGCTGGAGCTCTGAAGCTGAGCAGTGACAAATGTGTTGGACAATACACTGAGTAATAGATGGAATGATGAAGCAGTAAGCTGTTGCTGGTGACTACACTCCTCAAGTGTGCATTGATAACATTTATATGGAAAAATAGATTTTGGGAAATTCATATACCAAAATGAAATACAGACTATGGTTTCATGTCTGCAAGGTTGCTGGGGAGATTAAATCTGTAAATGATGCTTTTAATGATGTGTGTTAATTAGCTGCTGTTGTTTGCCGATTAAAAATATGTTTAAATCATTTTTAGTGCCTGCAGACAATTATGACAAACTACTGTGAATGTGATTTGTGGTTGCAACAGTGAAAACACCCACCCACGCACAAAGCTCCGTTCTGAGTCTGTTCCATGACTTTGCATGAAGACGTTAGAGTGACACAGTGTTGAACACAGTGGTGACAGCGGGCCATCCCTCTGTGCAGTCATATACATACAGTCTTTTTCTGCCATTGTCTCTGCTTATGGGACATGCTGCATGCGCCAGGGTAAACCCTGGGAGACAAGCTTCACATGCCACCATCCATACCATCTGACAACCTATACAGACATGCTCTCCGTCTCTGCCTCTACATCTCTGTCTGTCTGTCTGTCTGTCTGTCTGTCTGTCTGTCTGTCTGTCTGTCTGTCTGTCTGTCTGTCTGTCTGTCTGTCTGTCTGTCTGTCTGTCTCTCTTACCATCTCTCTCTCTCTCTCTCTCTCTCTCTCTCTCTCCCTCTTAGGAGGTAAAACTAAGAGTGACATGGGAGCTACTTGTCACACAACACACACACACAGACACACAGACACACAGGCACACACACACACACACACACACACACACACACACATGCACAAATGCACACACACCTTACAGTGGCATACAGTACAGCCATCCTGGTAAAACTCCAGACCCCTCTGACAGACAGGTGCAAAGCAGTGATGCAACACCTCAGAGCGGACATGAAGGGGAGGTGGGAATGCTAGCAACCTTTACAGCCAGATGCATCACCTATCAGATCATGCGCTGCTTCATCCGCGCTGCAAATGCAAATACAAAAATTAGGAGCGAACCCCCGAAACAACTTACGAAGAGATCTTACGACCCTCCCCTCCTTTCCCAACAGAATGAAATATGCAAACCTGAGAGTGCTTGTCCATGTGCATTTGTATAAGCTACGAAAAACAGTAGTCATGGGCAGATGCTGAGAGAGAGATAGAGAGAGAGAGAGAGAGGGAAAGAGAGAGAGAGAGCAGGAAGAAGGAGAGGAGGAAGAGAGAAGCACACATCTCTACTTGTCAAAGGGAAGAAAAAAGAAAAAAACTTTTATCAGTACCAGGGCCACTTGAAGTGTGTTTGCATTTTGTTTTCCAGTACTCTTAACAACTTCAGAAGTCAGATCACAGGAGCCCGTGATCAAAGCGTCTTTCGGTTAGTTCTGGAAACACAGGAGTGATACGCCATGCTTTGATACTCCACATCAATATTTCAATTCAACAATCGCTTGACATGCACCCGCTCTCCCAGAGACGAAAGACGAGGGGATGAAGGGAGGAATGGAGGGATGGAGGGGGGGCAAAGGAACTGCAAAGGGGAGAGCTGAGAGAGCTTGGAGTTTTTTTTCCTCCCCTCCACTCTTTCTTTTTCATTTCGTTTTTTTTTCTTTCTTTGAATGACATCCTTCAGTGCAATCTCTGTAAGATGTCACTGTTCCTGGCCATTGCGTCTGTCAGGGACAATGTCGTGTGTTTTCCTTCAGTAGAAAATGTGGGCAGTGGGAGCTCAGCTCACATCGACAAACAGGGAAATGTAAAACAGAGAGAGAGAGAGACAGTGCTTTCAGCTGGCTGAAAGAGCGGGGGGACTGCTGAGGCTTTGAACACCACACTTTGGTGTGGATAAAAGGGGACTCCTCTCTTTCAGGGGCTGAGCACTGAAAGCACTTCTCTGGCCTAAAGAAATGAAACACTGGGGGTGTAATAGCATTATAGTGTCTTCATGTTACCGAATGGACAAAGCATACATCATTAAAATAGTTGTGTTTAAAGGTGGATTGCTAAATGTTACAAAAAAAACCACAGTAGCCAGCTGGAGTTTGGGAAGAGGTTAATGAAAAAAATTACTTTTTTAAAAAATATGGGATTATAGGTAAATATGCATCTCCTTACCACTGAGTTTAGAAGAAGTCAGTCTTTAACTTATTAAGGAATATCAGTGAGAATGTGAATTGCAAACAGAATGAAGAGTAGTTTACATTTAATAATATTTGTAAGGTAATATGGATGATAGTAGTATAAATCCTCCATGACATTTTATTTTCCATTTTATTTTATTAATATATACATGAAATAAAGGTAATGCACTCTTTTCTCCCCTCATGTTATGATCATGATAACATAAACAACAGCTTTTGCTGGCAATATTACCTAAAGATGATACAATGGTTGTTGCTTGATCAGTAAACAGTCCTGATTTGCTATGAAGTCAAACATCCATTCATCTCTATATTAAAGCATTCAAAATGCATGATTACTAATTTACCCAGGAAAGACAAAAGAAAATTGTTTATTTATGGAACATGATCACGGAACCCCCATAAAAAGGCTATAGTGCCCCACTATGGCTGTCACGCAAAGGCACTGTAGTATGAATAATGAAAAAAGCTGCGTCGCAAAAAACAAAGGGGAAAAGTAAACAATGCGATTATCAATCACCTGATGCTGCTGAACAGCCACTCAACATGCTGATGAACAAAAGGAAGTAATTAGTTCAACGCTTGACAGTTGCGTTTTCACACGCCTGGAATTGCCTTGGGTGTTGTGCCGAGCACGGACCCCTGCCAATTTGGCTATGTAAGAGTTGCACAGAGGCTTAGAGCAGAGCAACCGCAGGGATGCATGTCATCATGGCCCTGGACACTCACTGATGGAGACATCTCCTGCAGTCTTGGATGCAGTCCTGCATCTCCCAGTAGTGGCTCCAGTACTGGCGCCCTGCTCAGCTGTGTCACTGTCAGTGAGAGATGCTAATTTGGAAGCCAGTAAGCGTAATGAGGCATGATATCACAGGGTAGCACATGAAAAAAACATATATGTGCTTGTATATATATACATGCATAGGCCGCCTGTATATCTAATGTAGGTATACATGGAATCTTTTATGTGTCGGTCCATGACAGACATGTGCAGTACTCAAAGTATAAAAACCCTCATTAAAAAGACTCAAAGGCAAAACAGGCAGCTAGTGTCTGAAATGCATTTTAGTTAGCCTACAATGACAATCTGTCACCTTTCCCCCCACCCCAACCCCTTCTTGAACACCTATCACACCCAATTCATGCAAGTGGCAGCCCTCATGCAGACCAAAAAAGGGCCAGATGTGGAGTCAGAGCCCCTGTGTCAGGTGTGTGGCCCAGAGGTCTGCGTGGGGGCTCGTCCGGGATCACAGCATGGCCTGCCTATCCAGGATGCAGCTTTAATGTGTGTACAGCGTGCAGATGTTTGAGCCCCTGCAGTCAGCACATGCAGGGGGGCTGTCACCCCCTCAGACAGCCATGCCAAGGATCAGCCGCTAGCTGCTACGTGGCGCCTGGGCTCACCTGCTTTGAGGATGGCAGTGTGTGACAGAGGGAGTCTTTCATCTAATCCTCGAGCTGTAATTTGCACCTCCGTACATTTTTAATTGATGACGACTGATCAAATGACTTCCTCTGAAATAAGAAAAAAATAAAACTCACACCTAAATAAATAAATATATATATATTGTTATTCCTATCAATGTGCAAAAAGAATTCTTAATGTTACAGATGAGTGGTGTGTGCATTCTGATGGAAGGTCGGGTGGATGAAGTTTTGTTTGATCTTCATCTTAATTGAGAGTGTTTGCTGTAATAAGACCAAAACTATCAAAACAAACTTAAGGCATGTGCCGAATAGTGTATATCCATTTGTAACATTTTGCAAAATATAGTGCAAAAACTATATGTAAAACTATAGAAAAGTAATGAATTAAGAAAATAATCAAACCCAAAAGCTGATAAAAACTGCTCAATTTTGGATAGGAATGATATGAAAACATGCTAGATAAATGCTAATCTGTTTTAAAAGTCAAGCTGCTGTCAAACAAATATTGTATCTCATTGCCAACTAAAGCTGTTTTTCAGAATTGGATACATATACGGTTTAGAAAGAAAAAACACTCAAGGTATGGAAAAGACACTAAATAAGAAAATAAATACAATGTAAAAGTAATGTGCAAAGTCTAGATTCACATGGAGCCAAACTAAAAGTCAGCTTCAGTGCTGATTGCAAAGATGAGTCAAGTTGTCTGAACTAATCAATGTCAGCTCTCTATTCTTCTGTTACCGCTCTCATCTCCTGCTTTTCCCCCCCAGCTGAACACTCGTCTGTGTTTCCAAAAACAAATGAACAAAAAGAAAACCTGGTTGATCTGACGTGAGAGTAAACAACTTGAGTGAACATGCCCCGCAACCAGAACACTGTCTAAGTAGGTTACTCTGGTGGTAACCCAATTTAGGTGTTGTGTCTGAGAGCCGGCGAGCACGGCGGAAACACGGCAGTAAACTTTCAGGAGTTCCAGGAGGCCTTCTAAGAGCGGCAGACACGCTGCTCAGGATCCAGGTTTTCTTAAATAAAAAATTAGACCTGCACCCCTCTGTCTCCCTTTACCCACACACACAGGCAAAGGAACACACACACATACATACACACACACACACACACACACACATACACACATACACATGCGCACACACAAGTGCACACACATACACTTACCTACATTCTCTCTCTCTCTCTCTCTCTCTCTCTCTCTGTCTCTCTTTCTCTTTCTCACAAACACACACACATACACACACACTCCCACACACACACACATACGCACACACACACATACACGCACACACACATACACATATGCACGCAGTCACGCACACACAAGCACACACACATACACACATACACAAATACGCACACACACACATACACGCACACACACATACACATATGCACGCAGTCACGCACACACAAGCACACACACATACACACATACACTCTCTTTCTTGTTCTCTCTTTCTCTCTCCCTCTTTCTCTCTTTCTCTCTCTTTCTCTCTCTCTCTTTCTCTCTCTCTCTCTCTTTCTCTCTCTCTCTCTTTCTCTCTCTCTCTCTCCCTCTCTCTCTCTCTCACACACACACACAGTATGCCCCAAACACTTCATTATCAAGAAAAATGATATTGAGTCAATCTATTGATGTTGCCTAACTAATTGTAAAGTGGGGACTCCAAAGCAGATGTTGCATTTCAAAGCACTCGCAAGCGCAGAGACAGGTTATGATTTATGCTAAGATGTGTGGCTTCAAAGCGCCGAGTGAGGCTTCTAAACAAATTGAACAAGTCAAGCGCTATTCACCCAGGACCACAGGAGTGCCTGCTGCATGCAGATCAGAGGCACACGTCTGCCGCCCGTAATATCCCTCAATGGAGGAGATGGTCCCGCCGGACCCCCCCCCGCACCAAGATGGAGGTTAACGCTGAGACGCTACCACGCGCACACCACACACCGCACGCCACACACCACACACCACACACCGCACACAGCACAGGCAGGGGAATAGTCCGCCAACGTGGCGCCAACACCTGTGCAGGGGAAGAAATCAAAACCTGTGCCTCATGTCAGGAGTGTGATCAGGAGAAGGGGTTGGGGGGGGGGGGGGGGGTGCAGGTGGATGATGATCGGGGGAGGATAGGGGAAGGGGGGGGGGGGGTAAAGGGGGGTAAAGGGGAAATGTGGGGGCACCTGGAGACTTGACACCCTTTCCTGCGTGGCACTGTTGTTTGAGACGTGGGGGGGAGGGGGGAGGGAGGGGGAGATGCAAACAGCAGGAGGGGGGAAGGGGCTGTTAATGTAATGTAAACAATCTGATGCAACGCTGCTAAATTCAGGTGGTTATGGCACTGGTGAGGGGTGGCATGGGCTCCAGCCAAAGGATGACAAAATAAATATGTAAAGGGAGTACTTGCTTGGAAAACAAATGGAATCATTACTTACAAGGCATGACATGGAGGATGCCGCATATCAATAGTAAAGGAGTGTGTAGAAATTAGGAACATTTATTAAAATAACACAAGGGCAAACATGCTCATTATATCATTATATCTAAGAGGCACTGTAATGGAGATGTGAATGTAAATAAAATAAAAAAATTAAAATATATAAATATATAATCCCAATGCTGCTTTTTCAGTTTCCTTGGCATATGTTCTTTTACCCATTATTCCTGAAAAATTATTTGTGGAACCTGTTTGAGAATGTTACAGCACGTTTAAAGACAAGGAAATTCAGTTTACTAGGTTTTGGGCTAAAGGGGTTTATTTTTCATAGTAGAACTTCATGGTATTTAAAGAAACCAGAAAGAACTCACATTTCTGAAGCACAGATGTGCTAAGGCAGTACTGATATTTTCAACACATATTAAGGATTTAATGCTTTACAATGGGGTTGATGATGCGCTCTCCGTGCTAAAAATATGCAGGCCTTATTTTTGAAAAGTGTCTAGACTGTTTTCATTTTCTTGAAAGACTAATGCATCAAAGGTGACATGCCGTGTTCTCCTTTCTCAAAAAAATAAATAAAATCTTCCTCTGTTTCTTTCTATTTGATGCAACCTACATCGGTCCTTGGGAAACCAATTGCTAAATTTTTAATTAACTTCATAACATCTGCACCTCTCTACTTCCTGAGAGTAGAGCGAGTTCCTTTTAACCTAATCCAGCACATTTGCACACCAAGGTAAATCTTCAAGCTGGCACTCACACAGAAAGGAGTAAAAAAAAAATTAAAAATGGAAATGAACTTGTGCTTGTGTGTGCGTGTGTACGAGCAGATGAAAGGCACAGAATTATTCAACTTTTTGCCAGATAGATAGAAAGATACGAACTAAAGGAGAAGAACATTTTGTGAAGCAGTTTTGAGTTGTGTGCATTTTTTACTGATTCTTTTTTTCAAGGTGGTGTCAGTATTTTTAAACACAGTGTGCCTCATGGTGTTATGTTAGTCTGGTGTAAATATATTTCAGTTAAACAATATTTGTGTAACAGTGACACAAAATACTCAGAATGGCAGAAGTTAATAGGATAGTCTTTATTATAGTCATTATACACAATTGAATACACACAATGACATTTGTGGAACACCACCCTTCTGTGCACTAAATACCTTGCTTTATTAGGAATGGTAGACCAAATAATTTTGCTTACTACATTCACTGTCATACTTGTTTGTCATGCACAGATTCAAATGTATTTATACCTGTATGCAGTTTCATTAACACCAGCAAATACAATGCGGAACATACACATTTATGTCCTTTATTGACTGTCATTCCTGATGTGTCACACAGTCCAGTGATAAGGCACTGGTTTCTCAGTGTCTACACAACTGCCCTCTCTTTATTATCTTTGAGTCAGCGATGTCACCTGACTGGTGTTCAGAGGGTTGAGCCCAACCTTTCACCTGGTCTGGTGCCCAGAATGTCGCATGATTCTAGAACAGTGAGCCCCGCTCGTGAGAAGAGGAATGACGGCGCTCGTTAACACACACTGAAGTCTGCATCATCCTGTTGTGACCAACATCCTCCGCTAGAGAGTGCTGTAGAAACATGGTCCTCGAGCTATGACCGTTTCTGTGGAATTGTGGTCATGACATGACCATTGCTAAAATTACTCTAAAATTACTATTTCAACTCTCTTATAATTTCATTTCAACTCTCTTAGGTGTCACCAAAGGAAATCCCGTGTGATTAAAGTGATAGTGTGTCACCAAATTCAGGTACAGGTTTTGTAAAAAAAAAATATTTCCATGCTTTACATGTTCAAAGGTGCAGCTATGTCCTGCTGTCCAATCAGCTGGAATGGAGAGGGTCAAGTGGCCACCCTCTCCCCCTTCTCCCCCCTCCAATGCTCTCTTCCCAAGACACCTGCGCAGTCAGCAACCCCTGGGGCTGATGAGACGGTGTGATACTTCAGCACCGCTCCGCTCCGCTCCCTCAACAAGTCACCCTTTGATGGGCGCCACACAATGCCGTCTCTGTGAGGGAGGTCCATCATCTGTCTGCCAGGGCCAGCGTCACTTGGCCAGACCTCTGAAATAATTTCATAGTGAAGTACAACATTATTTAATTCCAGAACATTTAGTTTTGCAGATTTGACTCTTATTAACCTGCGTACAGTAAGTCTATGAAAGGTATGTTTATACTTCTTAAGATGTTTTTGTCATGTTTTCAAATTTAACCAAGTATTTTTGTTCATAATTTGGTATTTTTTAGTGTTGTCCGTCACACTGGAGAAAAGCGTTTGGTAAATATTATAACCATAACCATAAACACAACTATAACATAACCATGATATCATATGGAAAGAAAGTAACTGGCCCAGAGAAGCTATCAGTTCGCCCTGGCATGGAGTAGCATGGTAAACCAGCCCCTCATACTTCATTTCATTTTGTACAGAGGGTCTGGCCGTGCTGCCATTGACATCTCTGTATTAGGTACCAGCCAATCCTAGCCAATCAGCGAACAGATGGAGTGTTTGTGAGCGATGATGTTGACTTTGTGTTCTACATTTGAATTGTTGTGCGTAGGCAGGCTAATTACATATGTCACGACCAAACGTTAGCGATTGGGTAATTGCAGAGCCACTTGTTTTAAACTTCAGAAGAGCCCACACCTCCAGAGCCAGACCCTCTTCAGAAAATCAAATGAAGTAGAAGGGGCTGGTTTATCAGGCTAGGCATGGGGAGCTGTGTAGGGCCAAACTGCTGGTCCTATGTCTCTCCACTAGGAGGCACTGTTGGCAGTCTGATGGTGTCTCTCACTGTGACCAGCTGCTGGCAGTAACATTTGCCCCAGGCAGTGAGTGATTTGAAATGTGAGCTTTCACTTAGCGAGTCTTCAGCCCTTTCATTTCCCAATTAGAGGCCGTGCTGTCGCATGCTGGAGAGAGGTGCCCCTCCCCTTTCTCTCTGGAGGGACCCACTCACAGTCCTGCAGTATCCTGCTTAATCTCATCTCTGCACTACCCACTGGAGATGACATGCTACCATCCACATCCACAGGCCCTGTCTGTGTGCTTCTGGTCTGCCTGTCAGCACGACTACCCTTCTAGTTGCGCCACAGCATTGAGGCTGTCTCCTTCTCTTTCTCCTTCCCTACACTTCCATCTCTTCATCCCTTCACATCTCCCTTTTCACTCTCCCTCTTTATATATTTCCCCTCTTCTTCTCTCTCACTCCTTCTTTTTTTCCCTCAACCTATTTCTTCTCTTCACCTCTCTTTTTCTCTTCTTCTCTCTCTCCATCTTTTTCAATTCTTCTTCTCCCTCTTGTCTCTCTCTCTCTCTCTCTCTCTCTCGCGCGCGAGATCATTCTCCCCCTCCATCCACTATCAGTCCCGCCTGTGCCCATTCCATCGCTTTGAGTGATGCCACAAAGACAGACGCTCCTTATTATCCTCTCGTTAATAACACACACACACACACACACACACACACACACACACACACACACACACACACACACACACACACACACACACAGACACATATACATACACACACACACACACACACACACACACACACACACACACACACACACACACACACACACACACACACACACACACACACACACACACACACACACACACACGCATACATACACACACATACACAGAGCTCCCCTTTCACCCGGCTCCTCCATCACTCTCTCCATCCAGCGCCGGATTATGGACTCAAGCGCCCCTTGCGCCCAAAATCATCTTGTACCCCCTCTGCCACCCAAAATATAGGTGGCCTGCCACAGACGGTTTTCAGGCAATTTCAGGGAGCACTATATTGTATTTTATGAAGGTCTGCTTTTGAATTGCGTGTTTGCATAAATGGTGTGCTAGGACAAGTTAGATTAGATTAGATTCAACTATATTGTCATTACACATGTATAAATACAGGTAACGAAATGTGGTTTAGCATCTAATCAGAAGTGCAAGGAGCAGCAAGTGTGATATGTACAGTATATACAATATAGACAGTATAGTTTGTAGTGAATTATGGACAAATAAATAGGGCAATATGAACAGGTGGGAGTACTTTGTTGTTAATCTGTGTGAGGGATACAAACAGATGTATTACAGTACAGCTATTAGAATATATGATGTGCTATGAATAACATATGATCCACTGAACTAATTACCTGTACACGCTTTTACCTGTAGGACCCCTGCCCTGGCCCCCCTTGCCCTTGGTCCCCCAAGGGCCTGTGCCTGTGCCCCGTTGGCCTGTTTAGTAATTCGGCCCAGTCTCCATCTCTCTCCCCTGTGTCTTCAAGAGCCAATAGGAGGCTGTAGGAATGGAACAGTGAGGGTAGGCCAGCAGTACACGGGTGTCCGTCAGTCCGTCCGCCTGGACATTTTTCCGTTGGAAAACATGTCGGTGGAATTTGGTTGTTTCTCTTGTCTTTCCATTCTGTTGGAGCTGTTTTCACTTTGCGTCCATATCTGTATTTATCCAAGTGTTTATGGAAGACAATGGTATTATTTCACAAGGAAGGTGAAGATTGAGAGGCGGTAAAAGGGAGAAGGAGAGGAGGAATGAAGAAGTACAGCAGGAATGTGTAAGCGTTTTGGCACACACATGCAGACATGCACATTATATGTCGCATTGCTATTTAGGTGTTATTAATCTATATGCAAAATATAATATAAAATTATATTTTAAAATATAATAAAATATTCTAAAATATGTATGTGTGTGTAAGCGTGTGTGTAATTTTTTGATGCGTGGGTGTGGATGTGCACAGTGTGTTCGTGTGAGTATAAATGAATGTGTGTGTATGCATGTTTGTGTCTGTTTAACTTTTAATGTGTGTGTGTGTGTGTGTGTGAGTGTGTGTGCGTGTGTCTGTCTGAGTGTGTGTGCGTGTGTGTGTGAGTGTGTGTGTGTGCGTGTGTGTGTGTGTGAGTGTGTGTGTGTGCGTGTGTGTGTGTGTGTGTGTGTGTGTGTGCGTGTGTGTGAGTGTGTGTGTGCGTGTGTGTGTGTGTGTGTGCGTGTGTGTGTGTGTGCGTGTGTGCATGTGTCGGTGTGTCGGTGTTTCTGTGTGTTTGTGTGCACGCAAGTATATCTCTGTGTTGTTCGGAGGGGCGGGGGGGGTTGGGGTGGGGGTTGGGGTTGGGGTTGGGGTTGGGGTTGTCCCTACAGGCACTTGGCTTTGTCTGCCTCTTTCTACCCGGGCCATCAGATAAGGGGGGCAGGACAATGGCCCTCCATTCTGCGGCCGCTCTTAAATGAGCAGGAAGTGGCGGTGAGCAGGGCCTGCTGGTGGGCTCCCTGGGGCCCCCCGGGCCCTCCCGCAGCACGGCGCTGCTCAATGGCTGGAGAGCGATCGGAGGAAATGAGAGGCTAGTGGCCACCCAGCCGGAGCCACGCACGCCCTTTGATGCTCAGCACGGGAGGGGATGGAGAAGGCCTTGGACTCACACAGTGTGGTACTGGAGGAAAAGGCGAGAGAGAGAGAGAGAGAGAGAGAGAGAGAGAGAGAGAGAGAGAGAGAGAGAGAGAGAAAGAAAGAAAGAAAGAAAGAAAGAAAGAAAGAAAGGAATGGAGGGACATGAGATGTAGGACCGACATTTCAGAGATTACATGAAGGACATACAGTTCAGAGATTAAATACTGTTGCCCTGTCATTTTACGTATTTGTTTACCATGATCTTAAGCAGTTTTGGCAGTTTACAGATGGGCTGAAAATTTTTCTTTGGTGACCCCTAAGAGAGTTGAAATAAAACGATAAGAGAATTAAAAATGGTAGAGTAATTTTAGCAACGGTCATGACAACCATAACACAGCTCAAAGACAAGAAAACGGAACATTCTAGAACAGGGACCAGTGTGCACTTCAAAGTCCATGATAGGTCATACAGCCTTTTCTGTCATGGACAGCATATGTGTTGGTACTGTACCAGTCACTCATGAAATATACTGGGCAGGACCAGGGCCCTTCCGTGTATGCCACATGTACAGAAATATAACCTAACCTGTTATGTCCTCCTTTTGTTTGCTACGTCCTCCTTTTGTAAGTCGCTTTGGATAAAAGCTTCTGCTAAGTGTAATGTAATGTAATGTAATCTAAGGACATAACTTTGTACATAAAGAAAACAGTGATGTCTGTGAGGTCAGGAGGCTTTTGTTTTTGTGGATAAAATGTATTCTTACTGATCCATGGCATGGTACTAAATCTCTTGTGTGCACAGCATAGAAGTATAGAATAGACAGTATAGAATAACCATAGTGTTTTGCATAGCAATTTGCATGTAGAAAACACAGTTGACGGCATCGAAGACAAAGTAAATTTAATGAGCAGATATATTTGTTCACAAATAACAATTGACCAATAATCAATTCTGTTTTATTTTTTTGTGCATAGTATCTTTAGTATTTCATGGACACAATATGGATGAAATGCACACATAAAAAGCATCGCAGTGCTTAATGGTTTAGAGATTATTTGTGTGTGTCATGGTAGTAAAGACATTCTTTGAAATATGGCACACACAGTGCAAATCATTGGTAAATATGTTTGTGAATGTAATTTTAGGATGTCTAGAGGACATATATAAATATTATATTTTGATATAATATTTTCATATAATTAATAGCCATCCTATCTAACACTAAACATAATGCACATTTACACATCCTCTTTCTATTTCTGGCAACAGATTTCGGCATGATGACCTAACTGTACTTGTGACATGAGTGCGAGAGAGCACAGCCATGCCTTGCGGCGATTACCAGAGAATGAGAGAAAGAGATTGCCACTGGATTCAGTGCTGACACCCATCCCTTCCTGACATCCTGCCTGACAGACAGCAGGTTTCATCTGGTAAAAAAGGAGGAAAATGTAAGTTTGCCAAGCATGGCGGTCTGCCTTCCCGTGGTGCTGTAGGCAGTCCACACCCAACCAGTGTGTGAGCTCACTACGTGCTGCTGCAGGGGTAGCCAGCGGTGCTGCTTATGTCATTCTTGCCCCTTCCTGGGCTGGGTTCTAGCGAATCCCGTTCGGACTCAGGCAGAGCCGTGTGCCAGCACCGGACTCCCCCAGCTGATGGAATCAGAGCCCGTCCTAGCACAGCACAGCACAGCACCGCATAGCTCAGCTCAGCCTAGTCCCGGAGGCCCTGGGGAAGCCCCACGCTAGCTAACCGCCCCTGCTAGGCCCCGCGGGGCCACACAGGCAAACAGATGACTGATGGCAGATAAGTGTGTATATGGGGATTATACAGGAAACTCTGAATAGAATGAATGTAGCGTTATTACCCTCGAGGAGACACAGATGTAAGGCTATACTTACACGGAGTGGACCCCTCCCACTGCCTTCACTGTAAACTTGGACAGGGTCCAGCACGTGTGCATTGGCCATATGGTTGATTGTCCCCAGGGTGACTACGAGTGGGAATTACTCCTATTCTGCGTTGATGCATACTTAATCTTATTCAGATTTTGTCAATCAAGCCTAAAATGGCTTGACTATGGGTGTACAAAAACGAGACACATGGACAAAGAGTAATTGTCAATTGCATATGAGTATTGCCCATTCAGTGACTGTTGTCTGGTACTTTGCAAAGAGACACTTGTCTCTCGCAGACACTATGGCATTTAATATTAAGATTTATGAGGTGGATTGATGTTCCCTGTACTGTGCTTTGTACTGTGTTCTATTAATGTTCACACTGCTGTGTGTACTGCCTCATGACCTTACCTGAACCTAGTCATTATGTGTGTATGTGTGTGTGTATGTGTGTGTGTGTGTGTGTATGTGTGTGTGTGTGTGTATGTGTGTGTTTGTGTGTGTGTGCATGCGTGCATGTGTGTGCGTGTATATGTGTGCATGTGTATACGTGTGTGTGTGTTTGTGTGTGTGTGTGCGCACGCGTGCGCGCATGTGTGTGTGGTTGTTTGTATGGGATGTGGGGGTGGAGAGTGGGGTAAGATGGGCCTTACAATGATGGTGTGTGATGTGAAGTACCCTCTCCAGGTGATACTCATGCACAAGGCTGCATGCACTTGAATGGAGTCAAGGGAACCTGAGACCTTCTCCATATCAACCTGGGCTCACTTATTTCTTGACATGTAATTAAATTATTATGAAATCTTCTTGTTGGATAAAGTAATGAGATTTTTTTCTCTAAATATTCAGACAGGCAGAAGAGAAGTATGATTAACAGCTCTGAAATAGTATACAGTACCAGAGAAGAAAAGCTGGCTTCTCCTGGTCCCTGCTTTCCTTCACTGGCGAGCCAAGTGTCCTTCAGGCTCTTGGGCGAGCAGCTGGCTTTGCTCTAGTGTGTGTGTGTGTGTGTGTGTGAGTGTGTGTGTGTGTGTGAGTGAGTGTGAGTGTGGGTGTGGGTGTGTTTTGTGTGTGTATGTGTGTGTGTACGTGTGTGTGTGAGAGTGAGAGTGAGTGTGTGTGTGTGAGGGTGTGTGTGCTTGTTAGAACAAAAGTAACTGTGTCTGAATATATACAAGTGCTAAGGAAAAGGAAAATGCACAGGAGTGTGTCTTTGCGTTCTTACAGATCAGCATGTAAGGATTTCAGTTTGTTTCCTTTCGTTCTCCTTCATCGCTCCAGAGTTTTTGGGGAGTCCCTCAGTGGTTAGCTGTGTGACAATGGAGCACTGTTTTTTTTCCTTTAACAGTTAGACTCAAGGCCTGGACTCCACCCGGGGGCACAGACACAGCCCAGGAAAGGACAAACCCAACCAAGCACACATCCCCATCCCCATCCCCATCCCCACCCACACCCACACCCACACCCCTGCAACAGTGCACAGCCAAGGCCCTGCTTCTTACCTTCCTCCGGCTCCGTCTGGCCCTTCCAGAAGCCCCATCAGGCAAAATCAGCAGCCTTCAGCGAGACTTAGGAGAGGCACAGCAAATTAGCGCGATGCAGAGGAAATGAATTTTTACAAGGCACCATAAATACACGACCCTAACCTGACTCGCAGACATCATTAGCCAGAACAATAGGCTGATTATGCTGGAAGGAGTGCGAACTCCAAACCCAGGGGTGCACCAGCCGAGCCGAGCCGACGTTGTTGTTGTTGTGCTTTTTTATTATCTTGCGGCAACTTTGTCTTGTCATTGGGAGACACGAGGCGAGACGGCCCCTGGCGTCTAAGCAGCACCAGGGAGAGGAAGTGCAGGCAAGGAGTATGCCGTGACCTTTTGTTCCTGAGGATAAACTGTCGGGGACCACACCTTGACCCTTCGCTCCGGGCCGAGCTCCTCTCTCTCTCTCTGTCGCACTTTAAAGGAGGAGGGAAGGAGTAGGTGGAGGAGGAGGAGGAGTGGGAGGAAGGGGAGGAGAGGAGAGGAGAAGAGAGGAGAGGAAGGGGGGTGCTAGGCAACAGAAGGATGTGCACACAAAAAAAAACTGACACCCCCTGACCCACACAAGTATAGACCAAACAATTGCATAATGGAGAAGACTGAGGCAGGAACCCCTTGCGAAGAGAGGTTGGCGCTGAAGCCGCGCGTTTTATTTTTTAATGGCTTTGGCACCGGCAAGTCTGTTTTATGTGAAGTGCCGACGATGGCAGCGAAGCAAACACATTTGGCACCTAGTGTTGCAGGGCTGTAGAAAGCTGTGCCTGCATACTTTCCATTGAGCTCTCCCCGCCTGATAAAATCTGCTGCTTTGTCTCAAAAGTGTGGACAGCCTCACGCGTTATTGTCATATTGTTTGAGAAAGCCGGATAAAAGCGGACGAGTCCCCGATCTAGGGAGCTATCCTGCCTTACTGTACTCATCTGGGCTGGAAGAGAGAGAGTGCCAAAGGTGAGATACATGGTAAATGGACTACATTAATATAGCTTTTATATACTCAGCAGAGTACCCAATAGCCTGGTAAACCAGCCCCTCGTACTTCATTATGTATTTCATTTTGTACAGAGGGTCTGGCAGTGCTGTATTGAAAAATGATTTCTTCCTGGAGGTGTGGACTCTGCTGAAGTTTAAAACAAGTCGCTCTGCCTTTACCCAATCACTAACGTCTGGTCAGGACATATGCAATTAGCCTGCAAACGCAGCACAATTCAAATGTACTACACAAAGTCAACATCCTCGTTCACGAACACTTCCTCTGTTCGCTGATTGGCTAGGCAAAAATTCTACCTAATACAGCACTGTCAGTGAAAGCACTGCCAGACCCTCTGTACAAAACTGAATGAAGTACAAGCTAGTTTACCAAGCTAAGTACCCAAAGCACTTCAGATGCCTCACATTTACCCACCCACACACCAATGGTGAGCCCATAACCCAGGTCAGGAGACGGCAGGGCTGATGCCGGTGACATTCGCTGAAGTATTGGCACAGGTATGTGTGACCAGGAAGAGCATTCATGTAGGAAGGAGACTATGTTTGAACTGTACACTCTGTGAAGAGTCAGTCACATAATTGTTGCAGTGTCTAAATTGTTTCTCCATATGCTGGTCTTCTTGATAACATTGACTAATCTGGCAAGAATGTGTTACAGTAGATGGTATTGGCGATTATTACAGTGGAGGCCATTACCTTTCCGTGAGGAACAGCCATTAGGAAAGACTGCTTGACGGTTCTGGGGAAAAAAAACACATAAAGAGATTTTGTGATGACAAGCCAAAAACAAAGGGATGAAGAGACAACCCTTCACCACCACCACCTCCTCCCCCACCCCCCACCACAAACACGCGCCCAGTACAAGCGACAGGAAGGGAGAGGTGAGGAGGCGCAGACACTGGCGAGGGGGCTGGAGGCTGACTGTTCGCCCAGCAGACAGCAGGGGTCAAATCCAAGGGACATGCCATGGGGGGTCACCACAAGCATCCCATAAAGAAGATAAGGAACAATGGGAGGAACTATAGTATAAAAAAAACGTCACCACCCCTCCCAAGTGGAGAAGAATAGAATGATCCAGCACATAATAGTCAGTCTTAACCCTGGCTACTGGGACACGCTCCTCACATGAGGCGAGGCGAGAGGAGGGGGAGGGCGAGAGGAGGGGGAGGGGGAGTGGATGAGATTATTTTAGTGATGAAGCTAGTGTTTGTGCAGCCATGATTACAAATGGACACATGCAGCCAAACCCATCTATCATAATGTTTCCCCTTGTTTTCACCTTTTCCACTAACTCCACTGATATCATTATTTGCACAGTATGCTAAATTTTCAGTGTGATGAGGCCTTTTGTGAGCCAAAATGCCCCATCACACTGATGGGGAAATGCAAAAAGATGCGAAATTAAAGATCTCATTCCGCAATAAATCGTTTATTACTTGCTATTTTAGAAATACGATAGGTCACTCCGAGTTGCATATGCATGCTGCACGTGAAAATGTTCTTCTACCCCGATGGCCTCCTGGCCTGGCAAACCAGCCCCTCGTACTTCATTTCATTTCGGGCAGAGGGTCTGGAACAGAGACCATCAGAAACGATTTGCTGGAGGTGTGGACTCTGCTGAAGTTTTAAAAAAGTGCCTCTGCCTTTACCCAATCGCTAACGCCTGGTCATCACATATGCAATTAGCCTACCTACGCACTACAATTCAAATGTAGCACACAAGGTCAATGTCACAGCTAACGAACACACCCTCTGTTCGCTGATTGGATCGATGTTTCTGGAACATCGCAAATGTACCTCAAGAGATTCCGGTCCAGACCCTCTGCACGAAATGAAATGAAGTATGAGGGGTGGGTTTACCAGGCTAATGGCCTCCATTAGTCAATGGAAGAAAATTGGGGAAAAAACGAGCGAATAAGAAAAAAAAAAACAAAGTGATGTACATTTGTTAATTAGAATAAGCCACGCCACAGTTGTAATTACCGGAGGAGTCTCACTGCAGCACACATTCACTTAGCAAAATGTATGTAGATATTTAAATAACATTTAAATCTTCTATTTGATGTGCTATGACAGAATGGGCTTTGAATGATTGTAGCCTGTGACTAGCATAGCTGAGAACCTGTGATTCTCCCTGCTCCTATTCCTCCACCAAACTAGAAAAGTCTGTAACAGAAGCCCTAATGCATCTTTTTTCACCAAAACCAGCTTGCAGGACATTCATTAACACTAGAGACCACTGCAAAATTAATGAAAACACGATGCAATGACACCTTTAAAAGAGGATTTTGGTGTGAATCCATAGCCCTGTTGTTCCGGGGCATGGAGTGCTGGTAGGACAAAGAACGAGAAAATTTGATGCGGTATAGACTGATCAGGTAGCTAACCCTAACTAAATGGGGCATAGAAACTAGCTTTCAGTTTCATTTCCCAGTGCCTCATTCAGTTACTGTTAGCTACCAGTTCATTGTTCCTCCTATGTTGCATCGAATTTTCTCAACCGTTTTTTTCTACCAATAGCACTCTGTGACCTCAAACAACAGGACTATGGATTGATTCACACCAAACTTCTGCTTTAAAGATGCTTGAAAGATGATCATCCTAAAATATAATGGATGACACAAGTGGCCAGAATACTCTTGCATCTAACAGCATTGCTTGTTAAATGCATGGCAGTCTGCACCATTGTATACAAGCTCTGCCTCTAGCTGTCATAATAATAATAATAGTAATCACAGACACACACACACACACACACACACACACACAGACACAATGCTGGCCAATGCTGGAGACAATCCTAATTAGATTAGAAGGCTTGGGGGGATCAGTGTCATTCGTCTGTTTACACGGTCTTTGTTTTGAGTTGACTTTGACCTGTCCACTTCTTGGAGCGAGCTGGACTTGGTCTGTGCTTGGAGGGTGGTTAATGCTCCATATCCTCTTCCATTCAACGCATTGTTCCTTTTGGCCGCTGATTAATATCTTGTTTAAACAGTCACCAGACACACTACGCCATCAGCGTGTCCATAAATTCTCTGGAGTTGATCAACACAATGGCCGCATTCCTCCTGGCAGACCCCCTTGCGTACCACAGCATCTCCGTGCCACCAGGGACCCAGGAATGTCTCCGAAAGCAGCTATCAAAACACACACACAAGGACACATGTTGGAGGGGTGTGTGTGTGTGTGTGTGTGTGTGTGAGTGGGGGTGGGGGGCATGGTATTAACTGTAACTGGGGCTTATTTAAAAAGCATGATGGAGATGGAGACAGTAAGAGGTATGGGAGCCTTCCAGACATACAGGCACCGTGACTCGGTGTCCTCTCCTCTGCTTGGCTGTGTCTGCTCTTGTGCAATGTTGCTCTCGGTGACAAACTGGAGTAGGACTGATGAGGGCTGGGCTATTCTCTGTGGTTATAACATGCAATGTTAAGATGGATGACGCCACTGCTGTGTGGAGGGGACAAGGTTCAGGGGTTCTCACATATTGCTTCCTGCAAAATGAGTCAGTAGTACGCACACAATCTGTAGCCTACAAACGTCATCAGCCCTTCAGACAATCAAAAAGTATCTACTTACGCATGTGCTTAAATACCACCTGCTATGATCACTATGGAACAATAGCAAGAAACGTAAACAACCATGACGTACTTACAGTATATTGCCCAAGATTACATTGGTATCATGTCAGTGAAGCTTAGAATGTGCAAAACAATACATTCCCAGACAAAAAAAAACATTATGAATGCTACTGAAGTTGAAAAGATGAAGTCCAGGACTCAAGCAGGAATCAATCAGATATTATTATTTATTTCTTGAAGATTAAAGGAGCACTTCCACGAGAAACCGTTTAGTATTTGCTCTTTTGAAATACGATAGGTCACCCCGAGTTGCATATGCATGCTGCACGTGAAAATGTTCTACTACCCCGATTGCCTCCATTAGTCAGTGAAAGAAAGTAGACGAAAAAAAGAGTGAATAAGTGAAGTGAAAAAGACCAACAAAGTGATGTAAGTTTGTTAATTAGAAAAAGCCATGCCACAGTTGTGATTACCAGAGAAGTCTCATTGCAGCACACATTCACTGAGCGAAGTATAGGTAAGTATGTGTGTTTGTTTAGAATGTTTAAATCTTCTATTTAGTGTGCTATGACCGAATGAGCTTTGAATGATTGTAGCCTGTGACTAGCATAGCCGAGAACCTGTCATTCTCCCTGCTCCATCTCCTCCACTGAACTAGAACAGCCTGAAACAGAAGCACTAAATCATTTGTTTCACCAAAACCAGCTCACAGGGCATTCATTAATACTAGAGACCACAGCAAAATTAATGAAAACACGATGCAAGTACACATTTAAAAGAATATGTTCCTGCAGATAGTGTGGAAAGTGTTATGCAGGTGCATTCCAGTGCAATCAACTGCCAGATATACTGTAAATCGAGCCAAAACAGTAGCAAAAAAGTTAGAAGGTAAAACAGTGTAAAGTTTTATTTCACTTGACTTTATTTCACACATTCAAGCCAGTCATTGTCATTGTACAGTACATGGCCTTTAATGACTCCAAGCACCTTGTTAAAGTGTTTTTTTACTAATCGTATAATCAGACTATGCGTTTAAGGTTAATAATATGTGTTTGTGTTTATGGGAGCTAGGGATAGTGTTCATACAAGCTAAAAACACATCCAGGGTTCCAATGAACATGGCAGACACTTGTATGAAGTCACAAGTACACAGGCAGCTGTACAGTGTGTGAAATGAGTGAATATAACCAGAACGGCCCTTTCCTCCCCAGCTGTGGTGCTGGTGTCTTGTCTGTGAGGCGTGGCTGTGTGGCTCAGCACGTCGCTGGCGTGGTGCGGCTGTGAGAACACAGACATAGTGTGAGCTGCCGTGAGTCCCAGAGATGTGCAGCATGCGTTTCGGCACGGAGGCACCCATTCACGGAGCCCTGCACTGGACTCAGCCCAAAACAAAACCTTCCATTTATGCCATTGTATCATTCTTTATTCTCCCCGGCCCTGCGCGGGCTATTTATAAGATTGTAATCGCCAGCACATTCACCGACATTCTTTTGAAAGCATGGAGATCGTACAGGCAAACTGTTGCAAAGACTGGAGCTGGCTACAGTGAGCTTAGACACGTCCAACTTCAGACTGACTTTCTTCCTTCGGGGCTGAAACTGAAGGAAATTAGCTGAGGTCCTATTCTGATCGGCTGATTTCACTTCACTGGATCAGTAACAATGGTGTTAGTTTACAATAATCAGACCTCTGTATATGCCAACAAGTCTATATTGCATATGGGTCACTGAGGTTAAAAGTTTACGGTGTATATCCTTGATCCAAATTAGGTGACAATCTGGTGTGAAGTGACTGTTGATTTGAAATAAGAAGAGTGATGATTTAAAAAAAAAAAAATCCATCTATCCATCATCTGGGTCCCTGTGAAAACATTTACAGATGAATAATTCAGATGCAGGTTTAATATTACATATTTATTTCATGTTACAAGTTTGCTCTTATTGTAATATTTCTGGTGTGCAAATAGAACTAGAATAGAATATGGGCTGTGGATGTTTTCATTAAAATTAATGTTTGAACTTTACACCAGCTCCCAGGCAGAAAATCTGAGGTTATTCAGCTTGTAGGGAGTCCTTTAGCTTTGATACATGGTGCCTCTATGTGTGACAGTTGTGAATAGATACCCGGATAGACACACTCACCTGAGTCAGTTTGATCAGTGGGCCACAGACCACATGCAGACCAGTGATTAAATTTCACAGGGCAGCTCTCACACAAAAAAACACCAAAGGCCACTGGGGAAATCCATCCGTCTCGGAAATGACCACCTTTAATAATTGCTAATAGATGTGGTTTGAGGTTACACCTTCACTCAAAATACAATGGCACTTTGATGTGTGTGGGGTTCTCCTACAGAGCTGTACATTGTAAGTTTCCTCTCCTGTGAGATCTCCTCCTGATATACAAAATAAAGGAGCTTGAGTTAAGAGCTGAGTTAAGAAAGTGTGCGCGTGTGTGTGTGTGTGTGTTCATGTATGTTTGGGGAGGATAAAGTGTGTGGAGGGTCATTCAGCTGTTTGACTGGTAAAATGCCTTCCGCAGTAGGACCCAGAGGTCTTGCTGTATCTGTCATCGCAGAGGTTGGACAAGCACACCTTTATGGGGAAGCTGCCAAACAAGGATGTTAAAATCCTGCCAAAGAAGTTCAACATAAGCACAAAAAAGTTCAGCTTTGAGCCATTTAATTGGCTCATAGCACCTGACAGGA
>CM050206.1:11012500-11112500 GCA_027475355.1 Coilia nasus | reverse complement strand
AAAAAAAATACACAGCAAGTAATTATAAAATTGTCTTGGAATGTCACCAGAAATGAATAAAAAATGTTACTGTAAATTAAAACAATAGTACAGCCAGAAAATTAGATTTCGTGTATTGTGTAAGTATTTTGAGTTTTGGCCAAAATCTTACAGACAGCACCTTGAACGAAGAGCAAGTGTATTACTGTGTATGTATAAGTATGTTTTTGTATAAGTCTGTGTGTGCAGGGGTTGGGTGTGTCTGAAGTGTCCCTGCTCTGGGATACTTACCTAAGGCTTATGTATCTCTATGTGTGTATGTGTGTATGTGTGTAGTCGATTTACTCTGTGTTCCTCTACACCTCTGTTAGCTTATTATGTCCTCCTTTTGTAAGGCCCTTCGGATAAAAGCGTCAGCTAAGTGTACTGTACTGTAATGTTTTGCGAGTGTGCTGTGCATGGAGGTGCCTGAAGGATGTGCTGTGGTTTGCCCTGCAGCTCTCGGGCCTGTTCACCAGTCTGGTGGTTCTGGTTGTGTTGCTGCTGATTGGCCCACTCTTCCACTTCCTGCCCAAGGTGAGCGAGCGCATGTAGTACGTAAAAAAAAAGCATGCTGCCTCCCTCGTACTGTACTTCTTTTAATTTTTGTACAGAGGGTCTGGCCGTGCTGCCGTTGACACTGCTATATTAGGTACCAGCCATGAATCAATCAGCAATCAGCAAACAGAGGGAGTGTATTAAAGCCACTTGTTTTAAACTTCAGCAGAGTCCACATCTCCAGGAAGAAATGGTTTCTCAATACAGCACTTCCAGACCCTCTGTACAAAATGAAATGAAGTAAAAGCGGCTGGTTTACCAGGCTAGATTTCTCATATACTTACACCCACCTCCTGCACCCCCCTCTGGTTTTGTTTCAGTGATCTCCCATAATTCACAAGGTCCAAACTTCTGCATTTAATAATCAAATTAATGTTCATCCGCCACCACTGAAATCTCCCAAATGTAGCTACTGAATCGTTGACAGGAATGCGTAGGGGATGAGCACACACTCTGTCTTTGCCCTAGTGTTGCTCTTCTGACCCCATACTCCTTTGTGCCTCTCTCTCTCTTTCTCTCTCTCTCTCTCTCTCTCTCTCTCTCTCTCTCTCTCTCTCTCTCTCTCTCTCTCTCTCTCTCTTTCTCTCCCCCCCCCCCCCCCCCTCCTCTCTAGGCAGTGCTGGCCTGCATTAATGTCACCAGCCTGAGGCAAATGTTTGTCCAGTTTCAGGACCTTCCAGAGTTGTGGAGAGTGAGCAAGATTGATTTTGTGAGTACCCCTCAGCAAATTGGACTAAGAGGAAACTGTAGAGCATTTAATATTTTTTGTTTATCAAACTCTGATTAAATGTGTGTCAAATTTCATATGGGATTTCAAATTCAATCACAATAGTAACCAGCTGTTTTCTAATGGTTTGGTGAAATCAACATAACTGATCCTATGCAAATAAAACGTATGTGTGTGTGTGCGCGCGCGCGCGTGCGTGTGTGTGTGTCTGAGAACAGATTGTCTGGCTGGTGACCTGGCTGTCAGTGGTAGTGCTGAATGTGGATTTGGGTCTGGCCATCGGTGTGGTCTTCTCCATGATGACCGTCATCTGTCGCACACAGAGGTAAGCGTTCTTGGACAAACAACAGCATCTTTCAGACACAACTAACCAATCAAACCCATTGGAAATAAACACATCAGACTGACAACCCATTAGTGTATAGTAATACCTATTCACTCTGTAGCCTTTCTGAACAAATATGTATGGTGTGTACAGTTATTAATACTGCAGTCTTTATAATTGCCAATGTCAGAGGGGAATAACTGTACCTCAACTGGAACAGTCCCATTAAAAGTATTGAGCTCATTATGTAAATCCCCATGCAGAGAAGCAATTGAAAAGTTTTAATTAGTATTTGTGCATTTATCAGCAACAATATACTGTGTTGATTATGCCCCCCTAATTACAAATCCTGGCGCCCAGGGGCAGGGTGGGTACTGCAGCTCTCTCCCTCACCGGCTCCCTGTGCTAAAACAAACCTTCACTCTCCTCTCCTGGAGGACGTTAACTTTTCACACTCACCGGAGGAGAGGAGAAAGCAGAGGGATTGGTGCGAACAGGAGTAATCTGTCTGTGGACTTAATGAGGATGTTGGGTTATTTTTTGCTCAGGGCTGGCTGCTCGGTGCTAGGGAGGGCCTCCAACACGGAGATCTACAGGCCTGTAGATGACCACAATAAGGTGAGGGCCACTGCCTTGTGCATTGCTCTTTATGATTACCTGGTCCCCCCGAGGGGATTGACCAGGTATTGCAATGATCCTGTCCGTGTATGTGAGTGTGTGTGTCTGTCTGTCTGTCTGTCTGTATTGCAATGACCCTGTCCGCCCACATGGGGGACCAGGTTTCCATCTCTGATTGCACTTGTTGGTGTCTGCTTCACCATAATCTATCATTAGAGCGCATCTTTAGAGTGGCATCTTCAGCTTGGACAGATTAAGTTGTCTCTCTCTTGGTGTCAAAATAAGTGCAAAGTTGTAAGGCAGTTGGACTTCTTTTTGAAGATGGAAGACGTTTCCCCTCTTATCCAAGATGCTTCTTCAATTCTAAGGACTGATGCTGGAGTCCCAGTAAACCTTAGAACTAACCTTAGAAGTTACAACTCTTGAAGTGAAATGTCTGGAGTAAAATGACTTCAGTCAAAAGAAATCCAGTAGCCTTACATGTTATTATGACTTACATGAGTTAGATAAATGAAGAACCTACACAGACACAGTCTTATTGTCTTTTAAAAACATTTTCCGATCTACTCTAACTTTTTGGCTTGTTCCTTTTCTCAGTGCTATGAGATTCCAGGGGTGAAGATCCTGACCTACAATGGGCCCATCTACTACGGCAATCGGAGCTTCTTTCGGGCCAACATGAGCCGACTGCTGGGCCTAAGCCCGGAGCGGATCCGACGGAGGGAGAAGGCCCGCAAAGCCCTGGAGAGGCGGGAGAGAGAGTCCATCAACACGGTGGTGAGTGAATTGAGAGAGAATAGAATAGAATAGAAGGCCTTTATTGTCATTATACACAGTACAATGAGATTTTAAGCCTCCCTTCAAGGTCAAGTGTAAAAGTATAAATAATGTACTAATAAAAACTACAAAATTAGTATGCTATAAAAAGACATATGCACACTGCAAGTATGCAGACAGACAGACAACAGATGACACAGACTTGAGTTCAATTGGTGAGCAGCATACTGATTTGTAGAGGAAGAATCAGTACAAAAAGACCAAGGAGTCCAAGTGCTTCCCAGTTATGGTCAGCGTACTGAGTGTCAGTGCAAAGTCTAAGGACTTCAAAGTAAGGCTTGGCAGGACTTTCACAGCATAATTTTCTGCTTGGATGTGCTCTTTTAATAATCATGTCTCTCGTGTCCTTCCCCAGGAAAGAGGTGTTGCGAATACTTCTTTTTCCTCAGAAAATGAGTTCTTCAAATCAGGTCAGTGCTCCTCTTTGTGTGGTTAATGGAAAGATGAGCTACTACATGATTGAATTTTGTCCCAGGAAGATGAGATACGCTATTCACATTTTGCACGTCTTATACATGTTTGCCGCTTCAGAGGCTGTGGAGAGTGAGGTGCAGGCCGCCCTTATCGACTGTGGGAGCGTCATATTTGTGGATGTTGCAGGAGCCCGGCTCTTCATACAGGTAGAGGAACATCAGAAGCACTAAGGTCCGTTCACACCAAGAACTATAACGATAACGACGATATGGGTGTCCACACTAAAGAACGACATTTTTTAACGGCAACATTCTAGTCGTGATTTAAACATCTAATAGAACACATCCTGTGAATTCTTATGAATTCTGATTGGCTGACAATGCTTTTATAGTTCATGAAATCACTCTGAAAGTAATCAATGATATCATTCAGCCTGTCGTTGTTATTATAGTTGATATGTGAACAGCCCCATTTACTAAAATTAAAAGAATTTTTACAAAGTTATAGTTATAATTATCTTTACAGTTATAGTTTTAGGTGTCAACGGCCCTTTACACCGATGAACTTGGAGTGGTTTTCTGTCTGTACACTGTTTGTACACTGAACTGATTTGTTGTTTCAGATGTGTATTGAGTGCCAAAAGGTTGGGATGACGATATACCTGGCAAACTGCAATGGTAAATGTGCTTTTACATAATGTTAACATTAATGTTGCATATATTATGACTTATAACACGATTGTTTTAAGGAATGAACTGACATTATCTCCAGGCAGTTTTCTTTAGCGAGTCAGTCTACTGTATGAGATTACTGCACTGAGTATCAAATGCAATGTGATATTGTGATATAATATTTGGCTTGGACCTGTTTAATATCCCATATCATGTAGAGAGCGTCCTGAAAATCCTGACCTCCTGTGGTCTGATGAACTACATGAACCCTCAGCACATCTTCGTCACCGTTCATGATGCTGTGGTCCACATTCAACAGCAGAAGGTATGGGAAGAGCCAGAGAAAGAAATGTGTTTGAAATTAACAGTAAACAAACTAAAGACATTTTTTTGAAGTTGTGTCTCACTAATATCAGAAGATAAGGATTCTGTGTGAACCTTAACTGAAGTGCCTGTCTGTTTTGGTCAGGAGAAACCATCTGAGAATAACCCGACTATTTGGGTGTAAGGTGACATTTCAAGCAGTGGAAGCACAGCACCCAGTGTTCCAACCAAGCTGTGGGAAGACATCGCTGAAAAAAAAGCCCCAACAGCCGGGAAGGTGTATACAGATGGCCTCAGATGTGACATGCCTGTCCTCTGGATCAAAATGACATCTCAATCCAAAGGCCAGGCAGTTCCCATTCTGTTGGTGCTTGTTTGACACAGAAACCATTCTGTTTTTTGGAAATGGGTTTTCTTGTGGTGCATCAAAGGGAATGTGTTATATGATGTCATAAATTCTGTATCATTTTCATTGAGGTTATCAACTATATAGCACGAACATCGGAGCTAGACTAAATATCAGAAGTAAGGTTTGGGAGACCAAAGAAAATGTACCAGTATACTGTACACTATGAGAGCGTGAGCTCATCTATTCATAGAACTTCTATTAAGGTGTGGCGTTCTGTGCAAATAACATATTTCATTATTATTTTGCCTCTGTGCAAAAATAATAATTCACTACATTATGAGTATTTGCGATAGTACACGGACATGTATAACCTGAATAAAGTAAAGGAGCTTTTTCACTGTGGAAATGTATGACAGTATAAATAATTGCATGACACCTGCCTTAATGATGCAAGTGTGGCTTGTTCAGATGAAGGTCACGTAACAGCCCACAGAATGTTAGCTGCATTCATTTCGTACTAGATATGCCATTTCCTATTCACCCACAGACATACAAACCTCCCACGCGTTGGTAGTCTTCCCTTTATTACTCAGAAGAACCTCTTCAATCAGCCATGTGCTGGAATGGGTGCCTGTGTTATATAGCACAGGTACCTGCACTGTACCATACTATTTGTTTGTAGGCCTGAGGTTGAAAGTAAATAAAATAAATTATTTTTTGTCTATATTTTGTACTCATTACATTTAAGATGTACTTCTTGATGCTGGGAAAAAATGACATGTATTTATTTTTGTCATTAATGTATGAATTAAGTATGAATAAACATTAATTATGTACATTTACACCACTGTAAATTCTGTTTTGCAATAAAATGTAACATGTAAATATGTATTTAATAGCCATACATTAATTCTGAAATGTACACAAACATTTGCTCATACTCCAAATATTGATGGTCTGCACTATTATGCCTTCATTCTGCTCTGCTGCTGTAAAAGATGGCATGTTCACACACAGAAGTAATGTCACAACAGTCATAAAATAAAAAAGCATTCTTGTCAACAGAACTGGAGTTAAAAAAAAAGACTCAGACAAAGAATTTCATTGAAATAAATTTCCTTTTTTTTCTCTCAATTTTTAATCAGACATAAATGGGTGCCTGGGCATCAGAGTTTTTTTCCTCTCTTGTAACCAGCATCTAAATGTGATTATGACAAAGCCTGCGAAACGAACGGAATGCACATCAGAAGGGGTTTCGAGTTAAGGTTAAGGGATGCAACTTGCTTCTGCCAGTTTCCTACAAGCCCATCACCCACTCCTCCTCACGGAGTCTCTCGCCACACACTTAAAGGTTCAGTTTTCCAGCAGGCTGAAACAGTGACTGGGGAAATCACAAAAAAAAAAAAAAAAAAAACACACACACACACACACACTTCCGTTAAAATAGCCAAGGTCAGTCGTTTTTTTTTTTCTTTCTTTCTTTTATCATGAGGACACAGACAATGCAGCATTTCTTAAAAAAAGATTTGGCATCACTAACTAAAATGAAGCTTCCAGAGCACAGTGCATATGGCTCAAGGGCATCCTAAAAAAGTCAGTGCAAGTAATACATGCGGCCATACCATCAAACCCCACGCCCCACCACGACACCCGAAATACACCCACACACACACACATTAGGTTTTTGAAAGAAAACACATTTTACATTGCTCTGGTCAGATGTATAAAGACAGTACGTGTACATACAAGTGAGAGACATTACAGTTTTGTATCCCTGCGAAAAAAAACGAAAAAAACAAAAACAAACAAAAAAACATCAGCGTCAGACTAACTCAAAATAACACCTCTGATTAAGGAGTTCTTGTCATTATTAGTAACAATAATACGTTCGTTTTGGCATTGTGGATACACGATTTAGACTACAATGCTGAAATCTCTTGTCCGCGCTCTCAGCAGCACTTTTGATTGGTGAACGGAACCTCCCAATCGACCCATGGAGCAATGGAGAACCGGGCGAAGAGACGTATCTATGTAAACACTGACGGTAAAGCACATGCTGAAAATACCACGAACGCGTTGCTTTTGTGAGTGAAAAGTGACAGCAAGCAGCTCGACTTCGAGCAGTGAGTTGGTTCTGCATCCCTCAATGGTGGAAACATGGCGTTGCGTTGACACACACTGCCCTCTGCTGGTTTCTCTGTCTGTCGCCTTTTCCTTTGACACACACCCATCCACCACTGTTACCTTGACCTGATAAAAAATTAACGCCAAGTTCAAAAGCAGGCCATTAAAACAAGCACCCAAATTAATTATTTTCCTTGCTTGATGTTTGGATACCCATATTTTTTCCCCTCCTTATCATCCAATGTGTATTTCAAAAGAAACCTCCAGACACTGAGTCCTCGGGGAATTGCCTTTTAAAGCTCGACGAGCGCTTTTACTAATTGGCATGGCAGAAAGTAGCCAGTACCAATTACAGACTTGGTACACAAGACTGGCCAAACATTTCAGTTCAGTACAGCACCCTGCAAGGTATCCTTCCTCAAATCTCCGTCTTGCCCCAATACGCAAGCAGCCAAACGCCTTTCTAATCCTTATTACAAAAAGAACCATCTGAGTCAAGCCATGCCAACATTCACCTCTACTGAAGGGAATGTAAGGCAGGACCTCCTAGTAAACAAAAACAAACACCAAGTAAGTGATGTGTGACAGAGCAGCCAAACGAGGGACTCCAAGGCAGCCGTTAAAACAGTACAAAGCATGTGCAAGAGAGATGCCTTCGCTGAAGAGGTGAACCATGCAAACAAGCCTCAGAAGCACACATTGCCAAAATGATACAAGGGAGAACTTTGACACCACGTGTACAACATCATCATCAACAACAACAATAGTTAGTTGAAAAATAATAGTAATAAATAATAAAAAATAATCCACTATTGCTAAAAGGAGTTCTCTCTATGCAGACTATGAATTCCACACAAGCCAAAATAACAGTAGTTGCACTTTTCTGCATAGGCACTTGGTAAATTCCAAATATAAATTCAGTTTACCAGTTTATATATCTATATTAGTTTAAAAAATCATCATGGTTTTCCCAATTATGTTGATCCATAATATCTGATGATAACAGAGCATCATAAGCTCGTTTGAAAACAATGATACTGCTTGCAGTAAAGTCAAAGACCTTGTCCTTTATGTGCACTTCTGGAAGTGCAGACTGACGCAAAGGCAAGGTGCAAAGATTTACACATCTCTCTAGAAAGGTCTTTGTCAAAATGACTGACATTAAAACTAAGAGTAAGACAATAAACAGGTACATAAGGTCCCTTTTCATCGGGACAGATGCGGCCTCCAAGAAAAAGCAGTCAGTCGTCTACTGAGCTCACATCTATCCTATCACTGGCACCTGGCCTGAGATCTCTACACATTTTTCACAATTCCCACCTCTTCTTTTTTAATCTGTGTATGATTCTGTTCAGTGAATATCCAACAAGCTTATTTTTAAGGGATGACCACATATCCCACATTTCCATACTCCAGACATAAGGGCTTTTGTCACACCACCCGGATTCAGTCCCACTGAATGTAGGGAGACAGGGTGGCTGGAAAGCTGTGACGTGGTATGTGGTCTGGTACTCATCCTGATGTTTGCCTGCCATCTTGTGGCCAAAAATGTTAAATGCAAGTGAGGCGATGTAAAGACTCTTCTCCAAATAGGGAGAGACATACGCTGGAAGTGAATGACAAAGTTAAGGCGGAAATCGCGATATGAAGACATACGATGTTATGAAAGAGCGCAGCTTACATTACGACCGATAAATAAACAGTAAAACAAATGGGAGATGAGTTCTTGTCATGGATAGATGGTGGCTCATTAAAACACTACTCAAGTGCTAAAAACATGCCTTAATCCCTCCTAAACGAGGGAAAGAGGCTGGAAGCACTAGGTTAGGGGCCAGAGTCAGGTATGGCAATAACCGTTTTCGATCCTCTACGTGGTATGACAGTCAACCAATACAGGTTAGTGTCTGCGCCTACCTAAGGACTCAAGTCATGCCTGTTGTATGCACAGTTTTCCCTTCATGCGCAAGTCCAATTCTACAGATGTCTACTTTGGATTCAGTAAAATCAATTACATACGTCATACTCTGACAACCTGGTCACATTTGAGCCAGGATTATTTTGTCACACGAGACAACTATTACCTCCAGTTAAAACATGTTCATGACATAGAGGGAAAAAAACACAAACAAAAACAATTCAGTGCTCTACATTATGCCACATTATGTCAAGTTAGTTGACCCTAGAGCCAAAAATAACCCATAAGTGGTAAGACTGAAAAGTGCGTTGATGCTACCATCATTCAAACCCAAAGATATATATTTATTTCTCTCTTTTTTTTTTTTTCAGGCGGTCACACTTTGGTCACTTGAATCTTGGTTGGAGGCAGTGCAGCAGTAATCAGTCCCACAGACATCGGGGGTCAGGCTCTCAGACAACATTCACAGGCAGCTCATGCAACATCAGTCAGTTCCTGAATCAGTCAACCAATAAATAAGTCAATCAATCAAGATCGCTACAAGCAAAAAAAACAAAAAAAACAAAAAAACAAAAGGAGGGGTGGGGGAAAGAGGAAGAGAAGGGAACATGAAAAAAGAAAAAGGGAGGAGGGGAAAAAAAATAGGTGCGCCTCTTTTCTTCCGGGTTTAGGATCCTCTGTCGGCAATACGTATCGTCATCAAGTACGAAGCAAAATAAAGCTTTGAGGTGATCAGGCCCCCAATCCCCAGAAGCTTTTATCACGGTTGGCTGGAGACACGGTCCCTGGTTGGCTGGACGCGCAGATGCGATGTGTCGTGAACGGGAGTGGGATGTGAGCACCTCTCTCCAGGTACTGAGGGGCCTGTTGCCACCGCTGAGATGGGCCAGATGGGAGTGGTGTTTTCCTGCCCTGGACTGCCCAGTTGTCGAAGAACGCACCAGAAAATAAGAGCTGTAATCCCATTTAGAGAGAGAGAGAGAGAGAGAGAGAGAAGGGTCATGTTATGCCCAGGGGATAGAGGTATGTCATTCAGACGTTTCCTGTCGTGCCTCCACTGTTTCTGTTTCTCTTGTTACTGAGATCTCCAGTAAGGTCAGTGTGTGGGCCTTCAGTGACTAATACAACATGGCTGTAGATTGTCAGTAGACTCCTAGAACACAAAAATTGTCTTTTTTTCCTTTTTTGAAAATTCCCCCAATTGCTTGGCCCCACAGCCTATTCCAAACAGCCCCCGCCCCCAGCCCTAAGCCCCCGAGGACACACTGTGATGGATGTCTTTGGCAACACAGGCACGGGGGGGGTGGATGTGAGCCGGTTCACAGCGGAGACAATGCGGGGGTGGTGTGTGTGTGTGTGTGTGTGTGTGTGGGGGGGGTGTGTGTGTGCCGGGGCGGGGCAGCAACAGAATAGGGAGCTGAAGAGGTCAGTTGTGAGTGAGACACTGGAAACGGTTCTTGAAGTACAGCAGGCCGCTCCTGGTCTGGGCAGTGTCCGAAGAGGACAGCGGGTAGCGGAACCTGTAGTACGCTTTGTCACTCTCCGACTGTCCCCACGGGAGTTTGATCTTGGAGGCGTGGTTGACGATGACATCATCGCAGGAGGCCACGTGGAGAACCCCAAGGCCATCGATGAAAAATTCTAGAAAGCAAAGGAACCAGGATGGTTGTTAGAATACGACAGAACCACATCAAAAATGAAAATGAAAATGAAGGCACCGCACATTCTGGCTCTGCATACTGATTTTGAAATCTGAAGAAGGCCACAGGCTGAAACTTCATTGCCTTGTGAATAAAATCAGTATACGCAGTCGGAGTGTTCGGCATCTTTATTTTGATTTTAAAGTTTATGCCAGTAGTCTACGCTTTGCAACCTCTCTGCTACTGCTTCCGTCCCCTGTAGCCACGGGCTCAGGGCCTGTATTTACAAAGAATCTCACAACTAACACAACTAACTTCCTCTCAAAGATAATCTGTGGATATTTTGACTATTCACTAAGAATTTTTGCTGCTAAAACATAGACATCAACAGGACTCCTAATTCACTAAGGCTCTTTTACACATGACTACTTGCTTGCTTTCTTTTTTTTCTTTCTTTCTTTCTTTCTTTCTTTCTTTCCTTCTTTCTTTCTTTGTTTGTTTCTTTCTTTCCTTCTCTTTCTGCACAGTGCAACTATTCTCTATCTTACGTATTTAATATATTACACGCAATATATAATTGTGTATTACACACACACACACACACACACACACACACACACACACACACACACACACACACACACACACACACACGCACACACATTCCTCTTCCATGAGATGCATGAACACATCCGCTGACTCACCCAAATGAGCTACCCGAGCCAGCCGTGGGTCGAAGCCCACTTGCTGGACCTTGTCTGTGCGCGCCAGGAAGAAGTTGACCACCCCGTCGGCCACCACACAGTTGGGGAAGCCCTTGACGGCGTGGTGAAAGCCCCTGCGGATGTGCAGACAGTCCCCCTCTTCCCCGCCTTGCTCCAGGGAGAAGGTCTGTCGATAGGAGGCCTTGTAGCCCGTCACCTCCCTCACTGCTCCCCCAACCTAGGGGCCGAAGGAAGGGGAAGGACAGAGAGAGAGAGAGAGAGAGAGAGAGAGAGAGAGAGAGAGAGAGAGAGAGAGAGAGAGAGAGAGAGAGAGAGAGAGAGAGAGAGAGAGAGAGAGAGAGAGACAGATAGATAGAAAGAAAAAGCATAAATGTGGGTGGAGTGAAAAACTATTAAAAATTACAGAAACACTATCCACATCTGCAGTCTGTTAGAGTTACGGGGAAGTCCCACCAGAGGCCACTTTGGCAGACAAGTCCCTCTAATTCCGTACAAAAGGACATTCACAAACAGACTCCCACTTGAGAAAGATGTGGAATGTGATGTGTGTTGGAAAGTGTGTAGCCAGCTGTCACTGATTTCCTTTCTGCTGGGAGACTTTGTGTGAGTGAGAGAGGAACATTGAGCATATCACTGAGCGGTCCAATGTCAATACAACATACACGACAGATTATTAGCTCATTTATTTGTGCTATGTTGAGTGCTCATATGTACAAATCAAATTACACCATGGGGACAAGAAAGAAAGAAAGAGAGAAAGAGAGAAACAAAGAAACAAAGAAAGAAACATTAAAATGTTGTTGTAGCCTAATTGCCTCCATTAGTCTATAAAAGAAAATATCCAGAAAAACGAGGAACTAAGAAAAAGTCATACAAAGTGACATAAGTTTATTAATTAGAAAAAGCCATGCCAGAGTTTGCTGAAGGAGTCTCATTGCAGCACACATTCATATAGCAAAATAGAGGGGTCATTCCATGCCAAACCACTCAATTTTTTTCCGCCCCCCCTCCAATTTTGATGACATTTGGCATGCTCATGGGCATCCTTGAGAAATGACAACATACCAAATTTCAGCTCATGTGGACAATTTTTCAAGAATCTAGTTCAGTAAATTTGGTATCATTACAAAGGGGAGACATTCCCCTTTCAAATGATATATAACATGATGACCTTTCAAGGTCATTGTATTTTCAAGGTCATTTGATGTGCGCTTGACCTTTGACCTAATTTTTCAGACAATGAGTATCGATCAATTTTGACAAAATTTTATTATTTGTTAGGCAAACAAGTATCAATTATGCCTGCAAAGTTTCAGTTTGGAGAATCAAATGGTTTGGGAGATATTCAAGGAAGACTTTTTGATATACAGGCTGTTCCAGAAATAAATGCTGGCAAATAGACAATGTCGAGTAGTAACATTTATATTTACGTTTAGGCTACACAAATTTGCTGTAAACAGTGCTATGGTAGATATTCAAGGAAGTCTGTTTGATATACAGGGTGTTCCAGAAATAAATACAGGCAAAAATGCAATATCAAGTACCATTTTACACTCACATACAAATGTATGGTAAATGGTGTCATAATGACCTCAAATACCTTGAACCTGCAGCTAAATGGCAAGGTTACTTGATTAGAGATGCTCAAGCCATACTAGATTCTGCACAAAGTTGTCTAGCAGCCAAGTACTATAGAATACCACAGGTCTTAATCTCTGTTATAGTCACTTTCCCCAAACTGGTCAACATTGCCACAAATGGCTGGATCTAAAAGGCTGTCTGAAAGGCTGTTTTATGGAAATGAATGAATCTTTCTTCATGGAATTTTACCAATAGAAATCATGTCAGTACTTGGTTGTGCTGCTGGATCATGCTCTTGATAAAAAAAAGACAATTAAAATATTATCATGATAAAACACCAAGTGTATATGTGACCCATCACACCAAAACAGGTATTAAGTGGCATGTGGTGGTTCTGAGATACGGCCCAATATAGTTGCAGAGGTCATGCTGGGCCAATTTTGTGTTTTACACATTGTTGTTTAATTAGGCTTGTGGACTTTCACCTTCTAACCATAAAATCAACAAACTACAAATTGCTACTTTCTCAGCAGTTTCATTAACGTCATATCAGATACATCAGAATTTGCAATTTTCTTCTTTTCAGACTGTGAATTAGTACTGTACTGAGTAGTAAGTACTGTCAGGATTTCTGTTGGTGAACTTCCATGAAGAAAGATTCATTCATTTCCATTAAACAGCCTTTCAGACATGTTTTGCATCCAGCCATTTGTGGCAATGTTGACCCGTTTGGGGAAAGTGACTATGACTGAGATTAAGACCTGTGGTATTCTACATATAGTACTTGGCTGCTAGACAACTTGGTGCAGAATCTAGTATGACTTGAGCAGCTCTAATCAAGTAACCTTGCCATTTAGCTGCAGGTTTAAGGTATTTAAGATCATTATGGCACCGTTTACCATAAATTTGTATGCGAGTGTAAAATGGTACTTGATATTGCATTTTTGCCTGTATTGATTTCTGGAACACCCTGTATATCAAACAGACTTCCTTGAATATCTTCCATAGCACTGTTTACAGCAAATTTGTGTAGCCTAAATGTAAATATAAATGTTACTACTTGACATTGCTTATTTGCCAGCATTTATTTCTGGAACACCCTGTATATAAAAAAGTCTTCCTTGAATATCTCCCAAACCATTTGATTCTCCAAACTGAAACTTTGCATGCACAATTAATACTTCTTTGCCTAACAGATAATACAATTTCATCAAAATTGATCGATACTCATTGTCTGATGTTTATATATCATTTGAAAGGGGAATTTCTCCCCTTTGTAATGATACCAAATTTATGAAAATCGAGTGATGGGTTTGCAAAATTTAGCCAATTTTCTGTTTTATAGTCACTAATCGATGCAAAAACTGTGAAATTTTCAAAACTCTCTAGATTCATGAAAAATGGTCCGAATGAGCTGAAATTTGGTATGTTGTCATTTCTCGAGGATACCCATGAGTATGCCAAATTTCATCAAAATCGGAGGGGGGGGCGGAAAAAAATTGAGTGGTTTGGCATGGAATGACCCAGAGGTAAGTAGATGTGTTTGTTTTGAATGTTTAAGTCTTCTATTTGGTGTGCTATGACCAAATGGGATTTGAATGATTGTAGCCTGTGACTTGCATAGCTGAGAATCTGTCATTCTCCCCACTCCATCTCCTCCACCAAACTAGAACAGCCTGTAACAGGAGCACTAAAGCATTTTATTTCACCGGTTCACAGGGCATTCATTATTACTACAGACCACCGCAAAATAAATGAAAAAAAAAAAAAAAAAACGATGCAATGACACCTTTAAAGTCAGAGCTCCTAAACATCAAGACCGTAAGAAGAGCAGAAGCCCATACCAGGTCAAGGGTGGTGCTTTCCAGAACATCCACCAGCTTCTCCAGCTTTGTGTTGGCAGTGAAGATGAAGTCATCGTCCACCCACAGTACATACTTGGTGGTCACCTGGGACACTGCCAGATTGCGCCCTGCAAACCATCCCTGCAAATGAAGATTAGAGTTTGAACAACAATGTCTGAAAAACAACTACTTGTCTGGGAAAAAAATAATCAAATGTGGCATCAAATGTGGGCAACTACACTGAAACTCATTTTTGATACTGTATGTTCAAGAATAACTAAGAAGGAAATGACAAATGACATAATGTAAAACGTGACAAAGTAATGAAACAGAGAAGTCAGTGTTCAACATCAACTGAAAATGAACCCATAGAACCAACTTAAAATATTTCTAAAACTAATATGCAACTACTTCTCCACAGTAGCATTTCTGTGGAATGATTCTTCACTATTTTTCAGTATGAACTCCCAATGCATCTCATATCTATATCCTGTCTAGCGTGCTTTCTGTGGACCAAGCATTTCTAAGCTATTTAAATCCCCATATGAGGATCCCTGACAAAGATATCTACCCCGCCATACCTCTGGAGAGGTACAAAATAGCATAGTGGGGTGATATCCAACAAACACTGTGAACTGTTACGTAAGCATAAAAGCAGATGGCCCTTTGCACAACCACAATTAACCATCAGTTGGTGGGCCTCATCCGCAAAATCTCTGCGTTTAACTAACTAAACTAAATGAGTGACTGCTGATTTAAATAAGTAAACACTTCTGACCTTTCCAAATGGCATGATGTAATGCTCTATGTAGGGGCCGGTCACAGGCTTGGGATGTTCGTTGTCATCGGCAATCACAATGGTAATAGTAGGGTAAAACTGTCGTATGCTGTCAATCAAGTCCTGGAGTTTGTCATAACGGAGAAATGTCTTCGTTGCTATGGTTACAAGTGCACTCACATTGTATTCTGCAAAGAAGGGAGAGATTAAACAGATTTACTTTATGCGAACATATTCTTGCTATGGAAAAAAATATTATTATTATTATTATTATTATTATTATTATTATTAATAATAAACAGATTTACTTTTTGAGAACATTTTCTTGCTACAAAAAAACTGAAATGTAATGATTTTTAGCGTTTTTTTCTTACCTCCTTTGGGGCCTGGGTTGTACAGCTTAGGGGTGATACCATGGCGGACTTTAATAGTGAATACAGACTGGTGTCCGTCACTCACAAACTGCACTGGGATACAAAAAGAGAATGTAATATTTGAGTAGACCACATTTCCATTGTTTAAGGCCAGTGTTTTACCTTACAGTGTTTCATCAAATTGTTAGAGCGTAACATTAATACACATCTTAGGAGACAAACAAAGACAAACAAAATAAAGAATGAAAATGTTTTAGGCACTTTTGAAGAGTAGTCAGGTCACCGAGGTTAAGGCTTCACCCCATCACCCAAATAAACTTCTGTGGTCAACACAGTCTATCAAAAAAAAAACAAAAAAATACCCTAGTTCTGTTTTAGTATGGAGCACTACATCATAATTTTGTATAGGTCAAAGAACTAACCACAGAGAAAAGGGAAACATTCGTCGTGCAAGAGAAATGCTGTATTTCTATTGTCGTTCTCAGTCCAAGGCAATATCATATCCATAAACAGCAACAAAATATCCTCTGTCCATGACCTGCCTATAAGCAAACAGTGCTCGGGTTTAAAAGACAAAACAGTCAACCAACGTGTAACTTTAGTGCATCTCAAGTTAACCCAGGTTTCAAAATCAGTATAAAAACAAAAAAACAAACGAAGCCTGTATTGAGTGTAGTGTTGAGTGTGGAGTGTGTGTAAGCGAGAGCTGCAATAGGACAGGAGAGGAGAGATAGTGCCGTGCACGGTGGAAGTTCAGGCAGCTATTAGGGTAACGCAACACCATTTTACGCCCTCAACAAGGGCCTGCAGAGCTTGTTGCCATATCGAAAAGCCCAGCAAATAGAAATAAAAATGTGAAAATGTGATCCAAACCGGTCTGTAGCTCTTGGTTTTGGGAACACAGAAACAGCAGCAATCCTCATCAGCCACTTCCAGGAAGCAACGGTGGTTGGTAAGTGAAGACCCAGGCTTGTTTTGTGTAATCCGGCCACAATGCAATCCAGAGCCCTACTCCCAGCAATAATCCACAGATTCACCAACAATGTTCTGGAATAACCCACAGATTCACCAACAACGTTCTAGAATGTGTATGATAATTGTGCCTGTGCACACCCAAAAACAGCAACATCCAAACGCACCACACTAATCACCACCACTCTACAACACGTGATGAGGTGTGATGGAAACGTAGTTTGGGACTGTTTGACAGGTATATGAGTGAGAGAGAGGAGAAGAGACAAAGACAGAAATAGCGAGAGGAAGAACAACTCGCTACAACACACACACACACACACACACACACACACACACGCACACACACTCTTACCTAATTGGCCACAAATGGGGTCAATGTTTAAGCTCTACATGACTGGTCTTTCAACTTTATCACAGTTACATGAAATCTCCTCTTGAAAACAGGATGATTTACAAAACAGCTTATGCAAAACAGCTGTTGAAGAGAAGGCACACCCCTAGAAGGAAAAGTGTGTTTCCTGTTTCTGACTGGTTACATAAAAATCACATTGCACACATTACATTGCACACATTGTACACATTCACATTGTCTAGATTGGAGATGACACTACACCCTCACGGGCATGTTAGCAAAAAGAAAAGGTGTGGTCTGGCGCAAAGCTCACCAGATACTAATATAAGAACGCACAAAACAAGTCCGGGAATGACCAAGAAAAACCTGGTCGGTAGCCAGTCGCGCATTGCAGAAAAGTTATTTTACGGGAGCATATCGCTTTGGGATGTAACGAGGGGGATTCCCCTCTTGATGAGTGGCTGTTAGGGGACATAGCTATCCACTGAAGGCATGATTAATGACATACATCATGACAACAACAGTGTGTGAATTGTTGTGATGAGCTACAGAGTAGGTGAAATGTCTTCAAGCTCCAAAAAGATGTCCACTTGCATACGACTTAGCTCTTTTGAGTAGCCTAATCTAATGATTTAGTAAGCGCAAAGACAAACACTGGCAAATATTGCACAATAATGCATATTTGGGGGCAATCTGTCTGCCCCAAAGCAACTTGCGTAATGTGGAGTTTCTACAACACACACCACCTAAAGTGATATGATCATAAAAATTCGGACTCAAATGGGCCAAGACACCCACCCAAGAGTAGTATCTTCACAAAAAATAAAAATAATGTAAAATAAAAAAAACTTTTAGGAGCACGAAATGCATTGCTTCATGTTTCAGAACCATCATCCTGAGGCTGTACACTTCATGTCAACATGCTGTGCCAATACAAATCAATTCACACAAAGCAACAGCATCAAATTACACAGACATCTGTAGTTAGGGCATTCAAACTGATCTTCTTACACTGGGATTTAAGAAGCTTGTGGTAGGCAATAATGCTGAACTCAAATTACAGTCGAGTAGTTTAACGGTTTTAAGTTTAATGGTTTTAAAAAAGGATAGGGCTAAAGAAATGTAGGCTTACAGATACTAAGCTTGTAAAATACTGTTATCAGTATCATCAGGGAGTCACGGCTGATATTTTTAGTTAGCTCATGTTCCACTAAGACAGATGCACTGACATTACCTAACGAGCATATTATGATTATGCTTGAGTTTACCGAAAGCAATTATAGCCTTGTCTCATACAAATTTAATGAGGCATGCTGGGTTCCTTTAAGTGGGATGCACTTTAAAACTCTTCCTGGGTGTCCCCTTGTCTTTCAAGAGACCAAACATTCTGCTACAATTGTGTCATTAGAACAGCGGCTGACACCAGGCTTAAAAATGAGTACATTTGGTAATTGCTAATAGATTATAAAATAATTACTAAATAATATCACAAATGTATCCGCATAAGATCTCTGTCATGAAAGTCACCTGAAGTGAATAGATGGGCCAGTGTCACACACAAATGTAGTTGTGAAAAGAAATGAATAAAAATGCTAACATAATGCTGGTACAGATACATACATTAGATTTGCTTTTGAAAAGCAGGAATATTTATTTTATAAAATGTAATTTATTGCTAAATGTCTCTGTGGATGGACTCTATTCCGTGAATGGAATGAATAGATGGATAATAAATGGAAATGGCACTCATTTAAAATCTCTACATATTGCATCAGAGGAGGATAACCAAGCTTTAGAGACTTTAAGTCCACCACAAACGCCTTATTCCAACCAGTCACAAACCAGCTGGTTGCAGTTTGCAGGACTTTCTCAGCCAAGTAGTTAGGCATCATGTGTTACACATATGTAAGAGGCCAAGATTGGAAAACTTAAGATTTAAAGACATTTGATATTGTTATAAAGTCCAAAATGTGTAGGACTAACAGACACCCTCTTTCATACCCATGGTCACCAAAATTTGAAATTCCATCTTTTCAGTATTTTATGATTTTATTTTTTAAGTCGCCTTTATGATTTTGTGATGTATTTTATGTTTTTTTTTTGCATGCTTCTCTTTAATCTTTTCAGGGTTTTTATTATTTATAATTACATGCTTTTATGTTTCTTTTATGAATCTATACGAAGCGAGGGTTACTCACCTCTGTGTTACAAGTCAAATACTCATTCATAGCACTGTCCACTATACAGTACTGGTCCACACACTTTAGTGTGAGCTACTGACACAAATGCTTGTACTGTATGTCCTTATGCATTCATTCTGCTGCACAACAGCTAGAAATGTCAGCCATGCAGAGACTATGGAGCTACTATATCTATTAGTCCAAACATTGTAGGGATGTCTGAGTTTTCTAACAGATTTAGTTTTTCCTCGAAGTCACAAAACAAAGCAAAATACAAAAAAACTTGATCTTGTTTGGAGATACTTAAACAAATCTTGTTCGTAGATTACTCAACCTTGTTACAAAGTTGCTGAATATGGTCACTGACATAAATTATTACAGCAATTGTTATGTCACATAAACATAATTAAATAAATGACTTAAAATTCACAGTACATACACAGATAGTAAATACATTTGTTCCCATATCTAGTAGATGCTAAAAACCTCTTCTTCATGAAAGTGAACTGATATGTTATTAAAGGAGAACTTCGGTGTCAAATGAAAATTGGCATGTTAAAACATCATACCGAGTTGGTATGTGGACTGAAGAGCAAAATTGATTTAGCCTGTTGCATTCAGAGTTTAACTATTTTTTATCGTTTGTACCAGAAGGCTAACAATGGAAGTGGTAGGTGCCCTCAGACGAAGCATGACGACTACGCTATTTTTAAACCATTAAAACAGCTTGAAGAAACTCCACACTCCATCGGTAGTACAACATAGGTCCTGACATTAAAAACGAGGCACTGAGAACTTTGTAAGTGTACACAACATTTATTAATAAAATAGTTTTGACAGGCAGTACCTTGCTGTAGTTTCTTGTCGCCGCCATGATGAAAGTCCAAACAAGTCGATTGTACTACTCCTTCTCCTATTCTTCCTGCTGGTTCGTGTTCCTCAACCGACTTGTGCGGACTTTCATCATGGCGGCGACGAGAAACTATTTTGCTCCCCAGTACACATGCCAACTCGGTATGATGTTTTAACATGCCAATTTTCATTTTACACCGAAGTTCTCCTTTAAATCATATCAGATCAACCCTGCATTCGGATTAGACTGTTTCCTATTCATGTGGATGAAACAGACCGTGCCCATGGGCTATAACTGAAGTCCACCGCAGGCCAGCTAGACCTCCTGAGGGGCTTCTGATAAGCCAATAGCGTAAATAACAGAGGACAGTAATGCACTTCTATTACAGTGGAGCTGCTCTTACTCTCCAGTGACTTACAAACGTGCAGGAGAGAGAGAGAGAGAGAGAGAGGGAAAAGATAACTTCAGATGACCCTGGGAAGTGATGACAATATGTGTCACCACAAAATAAAAGCTGTTAGCCCCTAATAGCTCTAAAAAAAAACCCTCTAATCTAAAACTGGACAGTATCATGATGATGGACAGTGATGTTTTTCCCAGAAAAAGACAAAAAAGTGAAAACTTCTTGTGTTTGGGATTTCCTGCAAGTGGAAAAATCCCTGACATCAATTATTCTGAACAACCATCATATCCTAACCACTTCAGTCAGCATAAAAACAAAAATGTTGCCACACAAATTCATGATTCAGCACTCAGAAAATGGCACCGTTTAGTGTCTTTGCATCCTGACAAATGGTGCTCAGGAATTTTATGAGGCCGTTGCTCTGACCTGAAAAAACGACACCCCCACCCCATTAGAATATGTAATGTATATATTATTGTTATAATTATTATGATGATGATAATTATTATTATCGTATAATTATTGATTATTATTACAAGTCCCACTAAGAAGTAGTATACTGTTGTAGTTTTGATTTGATAAATTTGATTTGCTCAAGCAAAATCTTTGAAAGTGTTTTTGAAAGTGTAAAACAAAACTTAATTTAGATTTTTAATTATTTAACATGTACCTCTTTATTCCATAGTACTTTTTAGCATGGTCCTTTTATCTCAAGGCATTTTTACACTAGAGCCCCGCTATTTTACAGGGGTTTTAATCATGGGTCAACCCGAGACAAGCAATGTAAGAGGAAGACGTGTTTTGATTCCGTGTTGTCTGAGGCCGGGTTCAGGAGGCATAGTATTGTGGCACTGGATAACTATAGGCCACACGCATGTACAATGACCCACGCACCATAGGTAAATACACCTGTCAGCACAGTTTCCATTTCAGTTTTTCAAAACAACGACGGCAGGACACCCTGTTTGTACAGCCATTCAAGCGCAAACGAAGTGCATGTGCATGCTATTGTACTGCATGTGGATGCTTATGTGAGATTGAGAAAGTATGCAAAAAATCCAAAGACATTATGATGCCGAATTACTGCAGCTATTTGTACTTTTTGGGAGTGCACTGTTGTCTGCCATGTACACCCTTCCAAATGCTCACTTTCGCTATCCCTTTTACTTGCTACGCGCTAGTCTCTCACAGCAGACACAATATGCACTTGCTACAGAGACATCAACTGATGTTATTTTCCTAGAATGGCAGCTTGAGTCAAAGAGAGCAATTGGGCAGTTGCCTGGGCAACCTTAGCCATATCTTGTGTACATGTCTCGTGTCCTGTGTCTTTCTCTGCACAAGTTTTTAGGTGAACCACAACTGTTTTAGCCTGGTAAACCAGCCCATCGTACTTTATTTCATTTTGTACACAGGGTCTGGAACAGACACCGTCAGAAACGATTTGTTGGAGGTGTGGACTCTGCTGAAGTTTAAAAAAAGGTCCTCTGCCTTTACCCAATCGCTAACACCTGGTCGTCAAGTATGCAATTAGCCTACCTATGCACTACAATTCAAATGTAGCACACAAGGTCAACGTCATGGCTAACGAACACACCCTCTGTTCGCTGATTGGATCGGTCTTGCTGGGGCCGACTAAATGACCCTCAAGAGATTCTGGTCCAGGCCCTCTGTACAAAATGAAATTAAGTACGAGGGGCAGGTTTACCAGGCTACAACTACTTAGAACACTGCCGTGAATGACCTAGCTAAGTAATGGGGGAGGGGTTAGGGGTTTCCTGTCTCCCCCCACCCCATCCCCATCCGACACATCCTATAAACTCATTAAGTGTAGACTCCTTTTAAATGGGAATCGATAAAAAAATCAGACCAGCGTCCCAGCCGAGCCCCCGTCTGCACATCAGAGGATTGCAGCAGGGAAAGGCAAGGTCAGCACTAAGAAGTCGTGGCTACATTCTCATGGGTGGAACCATGAAAGCACTCCCCCTTTTCTTGGTTAAACAAAATTCAACAACTCACATGCGTCAGGTTAACATGAGCAGAGGTTTACAAGAGGGGTGGGTGTTTGTGCAGAGAGAGTGCATACATGATAAATGATTAGCAGACACACCTATCCAGATAATAAATGATTAGCAGACACACCTATCCAGATGATAAATGATTAGCAGACACACCTATACAGAATGATTTGCAGTGAACCCACTACAGGCACAGTCCTCTCAGGGAAACTTGGGGTTAAGGAACTTGGTCAGGGGCACAATGGTGGGAAATCCTCGACCTGAACTCACAGCCTCCTGGTGGTGTTCCTTAGCAAGCCCTTATTACTAACTACCAAACCACCACTCCATCAAACTGAGGCTGCTCCTTCTGTTACCTTTCTTAGACTTCCGACGGGAATGTCAATAACTGGTCTTTCTGCAGTGGAAGCAAAGCTTCTTTCCCACCCAAAAGGTTGATGAGGATTAAATATTGGGTAGTTCTAACATTTCAGTCTGCTTCTTTCTCACTGTCGCATGTCAGTATCCCAACACCTGCTAGTCAGTAGATCAGGCCCATGTTTGACCAGTGCCATAGACTGCAAAGCTAGCACAGCTGTAAAAAGTCTCACTGAAACCATGTTGTCCACTGTTTCTATTGGAGAAAGTCAGTAGAGAGTGAGTTAGCGTGTGAAGAGTGGTCGCTATGGCCACCGGAAGCTTCAGTGTTGTGGAGATCCCAACCCATCTTGGCTGTAAACTAATTTATCTTAATGAGAATGACAGGAAGTACAGGGCACACCTGACAGCCACATACCACCACATACCACATACTGGCATTGTTTAAAACTCCCTGTCACCACAGCCACCTAACAGGCTTGAAATGTATTGTATGCTAGGGTCTCCCAGTGGACATTCCCACTACATCCCTCTAAAATGAATGTGTACCTCCGACTCAGAAAAATGTTATCTGTGTGCTGCACAGGGGTGAACTGTATTGGTGTGATGATATTAGAGTGACTAAGGCTTTCCTTACCAGCATAATGTAACTGACTGTGTGCCTGTGACTAATTCTTGGCTGTGGTTAGTTACTTGCATTACATAAGGCTTGTGGCATTACACTTAGCTAAATATTTTACTGGGAGGAATGTTACTTCACTGACCAAGATAAAATAAAGAATAAAAAGTCCTATCAGGCGGAATGAAACCTGAACTTTTTTTTGAAGAGTTCATCCAGTTCACACAGTTTGCCCAGGTGTGGTGTACCGCTGTTGGCAGAGTTTGATAATGTGACTTGCTGGTACCCATACTCACCTGTGTCTGCAGTGTTGGGATGGAACAGGGTGTTTGTGTAGGTGATGAACTGCAGCTGCCTGTTCAGGGCTGACAGGTATCGGCTGGACAGGCTCATGTGCATCTCCCCCTCCCCTTTGATGGTGACATCATCCACAAAGGCAGCAATATTGAAAGTGCCCATTGTGGCTGTCAAATTCACCTGCCACAGAGGAACAGAAGAAGAAGAAGAAGAAGAAGAAGAAGAAGAAGAAGAAGAAGAAGAAGAAGAAGAAGAAGAAGAAGAAGAAGAAGAAGAAGAAGATATAACAAGTGATATAATACATGCAGAAATTACCTAATGCAGAAATAGTACCAGCGCTGAAAAACTGTCTGACTTACCGAATAGCGCTCTCTAATCTTGTCCTCCAGGGCCAATCCTTCAAAGAAAATAATTTACAGGTACACATATTGGTTATTATATATTACATTATATTTATATTCAAATCAGGACAATATTCCAATCTTCACCCTCTCTGTCATTTACTGTATCAAATGAAAGCGAAAAGCGAAGACAGCATTCACAACCAACCAACATCAATGTGGTGATAGTAGAAGGGTTGTGATGCAAAGTTTTACACCTAGCTGACGCTCTTATCCAGAGCAACTTACAGATATTTACAGGGTTTCACTTACAGCCCCTGGATTTGAACTGGCAACCTTCCGATCGCAAGACCAACTCCCTAACCACTAGGCCACAGCTGCCATTTTACTGAAGCGTTTGTTTTGTATTTTGTTGTTGGTCTAGTTCAGAAGTGTTTTTAAGAATGTAATTTATTTACAATTTAGTTTAAACTTTTCTGCTTTATTCTTTCTATTGCTTGCTAGCAGTAGCATTAGTGCCAGCGACACAAATAGACTGCATAAGATCATCAGGATGGCTGGCTCAGTACTAGGCCTCAGGCTGGACTCTATAGAGATGGTGGAAGGGGAAGACTGAACAAACTGTTAATCATCATGGATAATGACAAGCACCTTCTCCATCACACTGTGGTCAGCTTTTTCATACATTTTTATTTTATTGTATACTGCTTAGTATGTCTAAGTTGTATATTCTGTATTTCTGTATATTGTTATTGTTTCTGTTTGGTACAGGTCAATTTCCTATCTATCTATCTATCTATCTATCTATCTATCTATCTATCTATCTATCTATCTATCTATCTATCTATCTATCTATCTATCTATCTATCTATCTATCTATCTATCTATCTATCTATCTATCTATCTATCTATCTGTCTGTCTATCTGTCTATCTCTCTGTCTGTCTGTCTGTCTGTCTGTCTGTCTGCCTGCCTGCCTGTCTGTCTGTCTGCCTGCCTGCCTGTCCCTATTTGGGAAATGATGAAAAACTCTTCAGCGTAAAATATACATGCAACATTTCTCTGTGTTGTGCATCTTACCAGGTATCAGGATGGTCTTGAGGGGTCGCACTTCTACACCTTGGGTGGGGTACTGCAAGGGGCTGTTGGCTTCAGCAACAATTAGCAGGTCTGCTGCAGTCTGCGACCTACAGCACACAAAGTCAGAAAAAGCAGACCATAAGTCAATTTTTGAAAACTGTGCAGATACTGTCAGCCATTCACTCTAGAGAGATTTTGTGGAACTAAAATCTGTTGTGGATTTTGCCACCACAGGTTTTCTGAGATAAAGCCTACAAAGCCATTACAAAATTTGGGTATACAGTAAGGGTCTATTGCTACCAGGTCATTGGTGTAAATTGGCACGTTTTTCTTTAGTGACTGAGAGGGACACTGATAGTGAGTGGGACTGATGCATCCAGTGCAGAGACTGAAAAGGCAAGTTGAGGTGGGCTGCAGGGAGCCTGGTAAACCAGCCCCTCGCACTTCATTTTGAACAGAGTGTCTGGCAGTGCTGTATTGACAAACAATTTCTACCTGGAGGTGTGGACCCTGCTGAAGTTTAAAACAAGTGGCTCTGCCTTCACCCAATTGCCAAAATCTGGTTGTCAGGTATGCAATTAGCCTGCCTACGCACTACACTACAATTCGAATGTCGCACACAAAGTCAAAGTCATCGCTTATGAGCACTCCCTCTGTTTGCTGATTGGCTAGGATTGACTGGTACCTAACACAGCAATGTCAATGGCTGCACGGCCAGACCCTCTGTACAAAATGAAATGAAGTGCAAGGGGCTGGTTTACCAGGCTAGGGTGCAGGCAGTTACTCAGACAAATACAGAAACCTAAATGAGCTGTAGAATATGCGTGCACTATGCCGCCATCCAATGACGTTTAACTCTGAGTGGCAAATGAACGGAGGTGAGGTAGCATTCAGCAACCTCTGACTGGAAATCAACAAGGGACAGGCTTCCTGGGTTGTGTAGATATTCCTATATAAAACTTCCTATGAATATAGCACTTTATATAGCACTTCCTATATAAAAATGGCTTCACCCATGTAAAATCACACAGTGGTATTTTTGTGACTGCTTTGGTAGTTTACAGTTTTTCTCAGTCGCTTTGGTGCTTTTCTCAGATCAGAATGAAAATTCTCATAACTATTAGTTCAACCTCCACAACATTTAGTCATTTGTGCACATCGTAGTAGCAATTTCTCCTTCCTCTGAACAAATTGCAAATGCTTTTGGACATGTATCAGTTGCTTTCATACAATACAATGTTGTTTTATAACATTGGGATTTGCTTATGTCATGTCAGTTAAAATTAACTATACTTATGGATGCTTAATAGTCGTTCCCAATAAAACTAATAGTCTTCATTTCATTGCTTGAGTCATTACATACAAAATTGTTGAACTAGTTATCAAATTATGTCAAGCAAATTTTATACCTTTCTTCATCATTTTTTGCTGGAAATGTCTCCTAAATTGAACAACTAATCTCAGGTGAATTTCAGCTTTCACTCACGAGGAGGTGTGTGAAGTATTAGTTACAACCAATGACAAGCCACATGTTCACAATCACTCAGGGATGAATCCCATGAACCCTCAATTGGCAAGCATATATGAACCGAGCAGAACACAGTGTGTACCATTTCTACAATTTTGTGACACAAAAGTGGAAGGCCAGCAACGTGGAAGAGGGGTGAGGATGCGAGGAGGAAGGGGAAGGGGAAGGGGACAGAACAGGGGAAGAGGGAGAAGAGGCCAAATACATATGCAGATTCCTAATGCAATTAGGGCTACAATAGTGGACCATGTTGTAAATCACGGACTCACGATGGCTGAGGCCGGTAGGAGGGTTCAACCAAATGTTGGAAGAACCACTGTGAATTCAATCATTCAAACATTTCGTAGGGAGAACAGGTATGTATTGTATTGGACAGTAATCCAACAGCTCATACAGTAATATTTCCTGTAATATTTGCTGTACATTACTGTAATTGTACTCTGCACCACATAGGATTGAAAGACAACCTCGCAGAGGTGGAAGAGGGCCCCTTTTTACCCCGCAGCAAGAGGAAGCCATTTGTGCAATGGTGATTGCAAACAATGCAATAAGGCTAAGAGAAATTCAAAGCGCTGTCATAGAGGATGGCAATGTATTTGGCAATATTGAATCTGTGTCAGTTGCAACAATAGACAGAGTGCTGAAGAGAAATGAAATGCGCATGAAACAACTGTACAATGTGCCATTTGAACGGAACGGTGAAAGACTGAAGGAGATCCGTCACCAGTATGTACAGGTAAAACATGTCTTCTGTGTATACTCTAATGTTCAGCACTGTAAACTGTTTTACTTTGTGTAGTTTTATGCAGTACACTAGCAATTCTGTACATGTATTCATAGAACTGTAAAATATGTTTTCCAAAATGCATTATGTTACACGGGAAATATTGTTACATCTCTCTCCCTCTCTCTCTCTCTCTCTCTCTCTCTCTCTCTCTCTATCTTTCTCTCAATAAAGCGTGTGCTGGAGCTGGAAGCCAGGGAACCACTGCACACATTCATATATGTTGATTCAATCTTGCCAAAGGTAGAAGACGTGGAAGAAATGTCATTGGACAGAGAGCAACCACTGATGTCCCAGGCCAACGAGGAGGGAATTTTACAATGTGTGCAGCCATCTCAGACAATGGCGTCCTCACACATATCCCCCTTCTTGGTCCATATAACACACAACATTTGTTGACTTTTCTAGACACACTCTACCGGGACATAGTCCCTGAGAATGAGAGAGGTGGAGACCAACTCAGCAAGTATGTTGTTGTGTGGGATAATGTCTGTTTTCACCACTCCCAGCTAGTCAGACAGTGGTTTGCAGCACATGACAGGATGCTGGTGGAATACCTTCCTCCATACTCCCCATTCCTTAACCCGATAGAGGAGTTTTTCTCTGCCTGGAGGTGGAAGGTGTATGACCGGCGTCCACATGTGCAAATGGCCCTGCTAGCAGCCATGAATGCAGCATGCGATGACATAACAGCAGAGTCATGTAGAGGGTGGATTCGCCACTCCAGGAGATACTTTCCTCGCTGCATCGCAAGGGATGATATCCGTTGTGATGCCGATGAAAATATGTGGCCAGACAGACAGGAACGTCTGGATGTTCCAGAATGATTTACGTACCTATGTTCAGTTACAATATTTACTGTAATATTCACATTTGTGCACACAAAAGGGTGTTTTTTGTTTGTTCTAAATACGTGACAATATTGTATTTTTCTTTTGCACAGTGCTGTAGAATTGCAAAGCGCATATACAATAAAATTGTGAAACACATGTATTCAGTGTCTTGTACTCACTTACTCCCCTAACTACAGCAATGTGTAGCTTTACTATAGTTTTCAAATGGCTGTACAAGTAGTGTATAGTGCTGTCTTGAGCATTTTCAGGTAGTGTCACCAAGGTCTGACTTTTTTTTGCATTGGAAAACACTAAGAGAATAAACTGTCACATTGAAAACATGACAAAGCCATTTGACTATCTTGTTCATAAACGATGGTGTCAAGACTTCTCATTTTGATGACACTGGCAGTTTCATTGACATGAATACTTGCTTTTGAGGAATGGACTAACTTTTGAGCAAGTGACGCGCTTTTGCAGGTTATCCACTAGGTTTTGCAGTTTGCACTAATTGTTTTGAGAAATGCACTAACTGCTGTGCAAATGTAAATACTAATGTGAGAAAAGCACCAAAGCGACTGAGAAAAACTGTAATACTAGTCAGGCTAGGGCCACCACAGTGCTTTTGCTCAATATTGCATTTCACTACATTACTAATACACTACAGAACTCTACTTATGCTTCAGTTTCCCCAACTTTTTGCTAGTCAGTGCCGAAAGAATCAGAAGGTTTAAGGTTCAAACAAAATGCCTTCTTACCGCAAAGTAAACGTATGCCCATCGAGACTGCCCAGACTTTCCTCCTTGCCTGATACAGGCTCTCGGAGAACATGTTGGTAACTGGCTAAGAGTGGTGACTGGTGCGACAAGGCTAGGTTATGTCAGTTCTATATCTAAGCTCACCTCTTCTGGAAGCTGTTGTACTCCTGGGCCCGGCGTCGCTTCATCTCATCTAGCTCAGACCCCTTGAAGGCGGTGTGGAAGTTCTGTGCCGACACCCGGGGGAACAGCAGGTTGGCGTAGGGAATGTTGATGGTCCTCGCTTCCCCCTCACACATGCAGCCATTGCGGGCTAGGAGGCTGAGGGAGGGCAAAGGAGACAGAGATCAGAGGGAGACGAGGACACTTGAATGTCGAGCGTTTACGCCATGCATCTGTTCCGTGAGACAGACAGACAGACAGACAGACAGACAGACAGATAGACAGATAGACAGATAGATGCTTGCATTCATTCTTCAGGAACTCACAGTGACTTGTTGACCAGATTTCAGTAAGAAGCAACATGGGGTTAGATGCCTTGCTCGAGAGCACTTATTCCAACACAAAGCAAAGTGGAGTTCCCTCCACTAAGCCATTATATCCACAGAGCAGGTCACCTCAAAGGTTGCTGCCCCACTTATCGCCTGTTTGTATCTACAAAATATTTTAATCTACAATTTCTTTTATATTTAAGAAAACATATGCATAAACTCCTGAAATAACCTTTTGATTTGACACTTCATAGCACCTGTTAGGAAAAACGTAGCGCGTGTAATAGACATGAAACTGTTAATGTTGCCACTACAGTTGTTATGGTTTCCATTCATAAGCATATTGAATGGCAATTCAATTATTCTTTTGAGATTTACATCAAAGGTAGCCTGGGTTCCTGGAAAATGAATGGCCACGTTATTAGCCAATCAGAAAACAGAATTCCATTGCTGAGTTAAGTCTTTATTATTATCCTTGGGAGAGATTTGTTTTCTGCATTTATCCCATCTTGGGGGTTAGAATAGTTAGCAAATGACTATGCTATACATGTAAACATAAAATTGTTTTCATTGGAAGTGGGTGTTAACCAGTGTTTTCAATGCGTGAGGGTCAATAGATTTCACAACAAACAAAAAAATGGTTGTAAATGTTAGCGTTGTGTAGATAATGGGCAAAATGACATTTTGTACAGTTACAGTGCCTCCTATGGGCCAAATGTTATGACATGTGCTGTGCTTTTACAGGTCTTTTTGCTGATCACATATTTTGTGCAGTTCCCACCTTCTCGTCCAAGATATTGGCAATACAAAATCCCAATTTTTGCATTTACCCATATCACACCGACACGTGATCCGACACATGACACAACACGTGTCACCGACACGTGACACCGACAAGTGACACCGACATGTGTCACGGCACAGACTTTTATCAGAAAAAAATATTATGTTTTTCGGTGAGATCTGAGATGGATATAATACATAATATAAAATATAACGCTTAATATAACGCTTATTTCATATAAGGTCTATATCACCAATACCACAAAAATCTTATATATGTCTACTAGGACCCAAAGTATTGCTCAATTAGCCTATTTTTCTTTTGGAGCTTTGAAAAAACCTCTCATTCCCAAAAAAGGGCCTGTTCTCCTGAGGAAAGAAGTAATGTCTGGATTTCACTGCACCGATTAGAGTGAATTCACTGAGGCAGGCGGAACAGAGTTGGAGAAATCCTGACTTTATCTAAACCATGTAAAAACCTACTGAGTCAGTGTGTTCATTTGGAAAATAAAATAAAAAATGTAGGTATCCCGCAGTAACTAACATGAAAAGGTGTGACACAAACATACGTTCCCTTTCATTGAATCTAATTCAACATTATTTTACAGCAACAGTAGAAAGTAAGCAACATTTATCTTATTATTCTATACTGCAAGCCTCTACTGATGCCAAATGATGGTGGTCTTTCCAAAATCTATAAATCTATAATTTGGTTATACCTTTAAAAAAGACTGACTAACAAGATGTTGTTTTAAAAATAATAAATTAGTCAATTACAGAAAATGACACATTGAATGGCGTATGAAGGTTAAATCAGTAAACATGCAAGATGAACAGAAATTCTTCAACAGGAGCGCTAATGATTATACTGCCATTGAGAGATAAGATTATAAAACTTGCCCAAGTGAACTTTAGACTGGATACAGGTGGTTATGTAGTAATAACAGAGTAAAGTAAAGAGGGTTATATTTGCTTATTAACCTCATGAATGACCCTGACGCTGAATGGGCCACTGTTATTTTGAGGTCCTACATTTTTGTATAGTGTAATAAAGTATAATGACCTCTGTCACTGGCAAAGAGGTTTGTACTTCTTTCATCACTGCCCAAGTAGTCTGTTCCCTTATTGTAATGGAATTTCAACTGCAATGAGAAGCTGAATACGTTGCTACGCAACACTTAACAATTTTTTAAAAGTGAAAGCCATGAAGCAGCAAGAAAATCTTTAAAATATGACGTTGCTGGAAGTGTCTATCATTGTTTTTGGCAAGCAATGTTTGCATCGGGGTCATGGATAACTCTGTTGGAGCTTCACGATGATGACCGCCTCACAGAACATCATCCTTTACTTTGTTAATTATGAATTAATGACTAAACACCATAATCAACGCTGATAGGAAAAGAGTAAACATGACAATACCATCCTTAAACTAGGGGCTTGTATTTTAGTAAACAGTAAACACAGTAAACATTGCCACTGCTGGAGCAGGCAATGAGGCTAGATTATCTTCACAGTGACAGAAATTGTTGATGTGATGTTGAGCAAAATTCAGCCATCACACTCAAGAGCCATCATACTCACCCCAAGACGCTGTCCTTGATACGGTAAGGGATGTCACCGTATTTGTTTTGTGACAGCAGAAGCCTGTCCTCCAGCAGTCTCTCCACCTTTGTCTCCTGCTTGGGCCGCACGTCCACTGAGTTGTAGGGCCGCGGTGTCCAGGAGCGGATCAGAGCTGCCACCAGCCCCAGAGTGACCATGACCATCAACACTTTCTTCTTCTGGGACAACATGGAGGAGGTGGGTCAGGGGTGGGGGCAGGGGGCAACGAGAAGAAGAGACAAAGGTGGTGCTAACGATGAGGACCAGGAGTGCTGCAATCAGACACCTGGAATAAAATAGAATAGAATAGAATAGAATAGAATAGAATAGAATAGAATAAAAAAGCCTTTACTGTCATTATACACAGTACAAGGAGATTTAAAGCATCCCTTCAAGGTGCACACAGCTCAAAGTATAAAAGTATAAATAATGTACTAATAAAAAAATGACTATGCTATAAAAAGATACGTGCACACAGAAACAGCAGGTTCTTCCTTAAGCTAAAATGAACTTTACTATTTTGTAAAGGATTCACAATTGTGGATGCACTGACAGATTAGTATTGGCACTGATACTGGCATTATTAAATGGATCAAACACATGTCTTTTGGAGCTTAGCAGCTCCACTTTTTTTCTGCATGATTAGACGGATTGACCACAACAGTAAAGTTAGCTCAATATCGGACATTTACTTGACAATGACACTAACAACATAGCTGGGTTCATTACATTACAGCAAGTTAAGACTGTCAAAATGACCCCAGTAGGCTACAAGTCTCAGTATCAATATTGGCAGACACTCAAGTTCAGGAATTAGACTACAGGTTCCCGGGTGTGTCCACAGGTGTAGGCATGGCCCACCCAGAGATAAGACAGAGTAATTTCACCTCCTAAGCACTCGCATTGCCATCTAGCATAGTGCATTTCAATTGGTGAGTTGAGGAAGGAGGCCTGTCAACATCTGATTGGACATCAGTTGACGTTTGTCGTGCCAACAACGCCGCCATTTTGAAATGTGCTACTTTCCTCTGCAAGCATGCGAGGAGATGCCAAGGCAAAGAAAATTATCATCCAGTGTTTCGCTTTTGGCTCTTACAGCTATGCCAATAAATACTTCAGACAGCAGGGCATCTCCTGTCATAAGTAAGAAAAAAAACATTTTTGATGATATGTAGATATTATACCACCTAGTCTTCAGCAATGCAAAATTAAATCAGTTTGACTACTTATTTATCACAAACAAAGTAAAATACAGGCTTATCTGCAACCTACACAATTGACAGCCGCTTGGTAGATTTATTACCAGGTCAGTCAGAAGTTTTTTTTTTTGTTGTTGTTTTTTTTTTTGCAGTGAGCTGATATAATCACTCTGAAATGTTGACTCATGCTTAATAAATGGTGAGAATCTTAACCATAACCACATCTCTATCATGATCACAGTGACAATGGTAGGCTCATTGTTAGTTCATGCAGATTCAGTCACAGTGTGTTGATCACAACCTCAGATGACCAGCACAACCTGCTTCAGTTGTACAAAAAGGCATTTCCTGTATGCATGCTGGCAGGGGTGCTGCTGATAGATACAGTTATAATCCAAGATGTCAATCTCAGCTTCAGAAGGTAAAAAGCCTTCATCAGGCATGTAGACTGGCTAATTAGTGAAAGCACTTGCTACGTGCACAGGCACAAGAACCACTGCGCCACTGGATTGCAAGAAATGTTGTCTTGTGGTGACTTTCCCAAACTGTAAAGCACTTTGAGCTGCATCTTGTATGTATGAATTGTGCTATACAAGTAAAATTATTATTATTATTATTATTATTATTATTATTATTATTATTATTATTATTATTATTATTATTATTATTATTAAGAGATACATGGCAGGGTTTTCACTTTCTGAAGCCAAGATTGACACCTCAGGTTATAATAAGCATAATTGAAAAACAGACAACAACATGATGATATGATGTGATGATACAAAAAGGATGGGGGACAGGGATCGTATAGGATGTAAAACTAAGAGTGACATGGGAGCTACTTGTCACACAACACACACACAGACCAGACACACACACACACACACACACACGCACGCACACATACAATGACATTGAACATTGTATCATCAAACAATTAAATGTGTCCCTGCTCAAACATAAGCAAAGTTCTATTTCAGAAAGAACTTTCATTTAAAGAGACAATAACATTAAAATAATGTAAACATCCCACGGGAATTCAACTTCCTTTACCGAATTCTCTGTGGACACAGATTAGTACTTTAGATGAGAAAAAACAGCACAGGTAACGTTCAATTAACAAACTCTGTCCTGACTGATTCGTCTTTAACTTCAAAGTGGCACGCCGACATGAGGTAACACAATGTGAAGGGGTTTGTCCATTAAGCATAACTCTGTGGCTTGCTGTTGACAACTGCCAAAATGTGACGCCACATAAATATTTTCACATTTACAGTTTCATCCCGAGATAATGTACAGCAATGTTAATTAAATACGGTAGTAGGCTATAGCCTAACGTGGCCTGTTGTCTTTGACAACAACACAGTCCATGAGAGAATTTTAGAAAAAAGAATTCCATACTGAGAGGGGGGGGGGGGGGGGGGGTATCATTTAATAAGTAGTGATGGCTATTGTTGGTAGCCTACATTTCAAGTAATAATTAAAATACAGCTAGCAGACATTTTTGCCGGTGTCGGTTTTAGTATAAATATAAGTATAAAGACGCACCGGACGTAGGCTATCTCCTTCACGATTATCTCCAAATCAGCTGCTTTGGGTAGCCTTGCATTTTGCACCCATACAATGTTGACAACGCAATAGGCTAAAATAGCTTAAATGTGCTACTTAATGTCAGGCAAATTGTTCACAGAGCCTTTGCCATGATGAGCGGAGATGCTGTGGAAGGCCATATTTGAAGATGAGCTATCATTACTGGGAGGATGTCGATATTTTTTTATACAATGACCAGCACGAGGTATCCAACGATGCAAACCAAGGCTGGTGAATATTTAAACATCATTTGCTTTAGAGCTGCTATTTTAGTTTCTACATGCATTTTCACATTGCAGCATAGGGTCAGCCAAACCCAAATTGCACTGAATAAAATCACCACGATTGCCTTGCAAAGCCAGCTGTCGCATAATAACAAGTCCAAATCATAAGCGAATCTTACCTTAGTAGACAGAGCTATATCATCTTCATTTTTTCCAGTGCGTTGACAAACATATGCTTTCAAGCAAGGTAGAAAATCTGGCCAGAATGCCGCCCTGTCTTGCGTTCTCTACCCCCTTTTATTGACGTTGGAATCTGGCAATCTGCCCATCTGCCTGTTTCCATACGTAGTCAATGCGCCCCAAGTGGGTTCATGTATGAACTGCAGTTAGCGGTTTTAATCTTGAGAGCCCACTGCTACGTACCTCCTTCGCTTTGGTAAGGAGAAATGTTACCCGTTTTTTTTTCTTCATCACACCTAACGTTACATTACAGTTTTTTTTATCCTGAGCAGGCAGTGGACATTACTAAAGTCTTAAAAAAAGAAATGGTCTCTGAAGTAGCAAAATATAGGCCTAGGCCTATTTATACATTAAAATTACAAGGCTAGCACAAATTTGAGATCATTCAAACATGAAGGACTCTGAGGTCAGGTCGTTAGTGGGCTATATCTATTTCGTTGTAATTTTTAGTTGTCATATTGCAAAAATAAATGTCAATTCTGACTGTCAGTGTTACAATGGTAGCAACATTGTTTGTTGCATCACTTCTGCAACAGATGACACTTTATGTATCCATAGACTGAATCTTGTTGGATGACACAATTTTCCCTTTCAGAGAGGAGTCACAATATACCCATGGCATGGCTTCAGCTGCCAGACAGGCATGGGCACAAACACATAAAACATGATCTTGTCACATTTGTGTCACAAATTACAAATACTACACACTGGTGTATCAGCATACATATGAAATCAGTCAAACACTCATGAAATGCAGTGTCTGATTATATATTAGGTTGCATATTTATTTTACACTAAATCCATAACCAGTTTCTTTTCTCAATCTACTGGTCCTGAAGATGGCAATATGGTAGCAGTCCATTCCAGGTAAGGCTCTTGTTTAGCATCACAAGTAGGCTAATGCTAGTTATGCACTATATACAGTGTGTTACTACTGTCTCTCTGTCTCTCTCTCTCTCTCCTTCGTCATGATCACTCAGCTGCACTGTGCTACCATCATTAAAAAAGTGCCAAATTATTATTACGTTGTAAGTTATAGTGTAAGAGAAATTAGATCATATATTTGTCTGTTCAGAAAATACAAAAAAAAAAAAAAAAAACAGAAAGTACAAAACCAAATAAATACGTTTAAATAAATTTTAATTGAAATACTACCCAAGGCTGCTGTCAGGTGTCAGGTCATGTCAGGTGACTGTCAGCATATTTTTGGTTTTGCTATAGTAATTCTAGTGCTTTGATTGTCTGGCTAGGGAGCAGAGTGTAGATCATTTACAAAGAGAGTTGGTTTCTACCTGAAGGAACTAGACTAGAAATGACTAGACTTGACTAGAAATAGTAAAAAGGTTAGTGTTTGACAGCTAAATATTAAACACATTACTGTCTGGGTATGACTTACTCACAGTTTACAACTTTTAAAATCATGTTTGTAACATTGGACATCATGGGTCTAAAGATTGCAACAGGTAAGCTTCTGGCCCAGGAGTTTAAATGCACCGGAGTCTCTCCCCATCTGTAACCTATACATAGGTGAGCTGAGTCATAACACACCTATCTAACACACAGCCAATGTACAGCCTATGTTATGCTTACGTGACATAAAAACATGGAAGTGTGAACTATCGTGTTGATGCATGCACACGTCTATCGGTCTAGCAGAGTGTCTAGGTCTCTTACCTCATTTACCTGATAGCTTGAGTCCACTCCCAGTCCAGTGTCTCCCTCTCTGTCCAGTGTCTTTCTTCATGCGGTGGTGCAAATCCAGAAATGAAAATTAAAAAGATGTCTAAATGAATGCCACTGGTTTCCCTTAAAGGCACATTTGTGGCAAACACAACAGAGAGACAACAGGCTTGTGTAAATGCTCATTGTAATTGTGTGCCTGGTGACCATGGTGACAATAATGCAGCTCCGCTTGTAAGTAAAAGCTTTCCCTGTGACCAGGGGCGTAGATTTGCTCTTGACATTGGTGGGGACCTAATCCGTCCTAAGACGGTGACAGATTGTTTTTTTTGTTTGTTTTGTTTTGAGGGGCTCAAACTATTGGTGGGGACAAATCAATGATTGCTGGATATTGGTGAGGACGCGTGACCTCCCCACCAATTCTACGCCCTTGCCTGTGACCTTAACTATCCTAACACACAAAAAGACCTGCTTTCCTTATCTGAAAATTAAGAATTTAATGCCCAAATGAAAAACAATATTCAGTACAATAAACAATATCCTATGGCGAGCTCGAGTTACATTCTTGTTGTCAAAAGGTAATACAAGTTAAGTATAACCATTACTGTAAATTCTGCAGTGACTGATCATTGGCGCACTGCATTTACATTCCACCATTTCCTGATAATTTTCCACTTGAATCACACCCATGTAATTCAACCCTTTCCATTGCAGGCAAAACAAAATGCCAGGACAAAAAAACCTACCGGCACTTAGGGTGCTCAAAGCATGGCGATGTGAGTAGTGGGACACACTTTAACATGCAAAAGAGAAAAAGAGACCTCTGGTGGACATGTAGTAGAAGTAGTAGGGGTCTTTATTTTCACTATACAAAAGTTTAGTTAGATGTCGTTTGGAGCAGCCAACAACAGATGCATAGAACATACAGTATATAAGAATAGAATGAGATAGATAAAAATGACTGGGTAGAGTTAAAAATATAGGTTCAATTTATAACAATATATACAAGTAAGACTATAAAACAATATGAAAAACAATATAAACATTTTCAATTTCAATATAAACAATATCAAGCTATGGATAAATTAGATAGCACAGAGTCCAAAGTAATTGCACAAAGTAATTGCACAATAGAGTCGCAAATTTGCACGGGGTCCAGTATAGTCCCTGGCAGCAGGGATTTAAGTACTTAGGGATTCAGAATCAGTGCAGTAGTATGTGGGTGATACCTTGTGAAATATGATGGAACAGTGGTAGAGGGGACACAGGGGTATAGGTGTGCATTAACTAAGTCATTCCAGACATGCTCTTACACACCCACATTCATACTCACACCCACATTCATACACATACAAAACACACACACATACACATACACACACGCAGGGGGGCGAACAAGGTGGGTGCTAAGGGAATCCGTGTGTGGGAGCAGCAAGACCAGAGGTGGTGAGGGGGGGCAGGCATCGCATGGAGTTTAAGAGTCTGATGGCAGTGGGGTAGAAGCTGTTCTTGCGTCTCCTAGTCCGGGTGTGCTGTGTCCTGAAGTGCCTGCCGGATGGCAGCAGAGTAAAGAGAGGGTACATCATGTAGGGTACATCATGCAAAGCCAACGCAACAAAACAGGTGTAATGACACCAAGAGACACAAGAGGGCATTTGTTAGTTGAAGAGAATATTTTTTTTTATTTTAATTCTACATTACATCAATGCATAGTAATGGCAGAATTTGAGTTGAATGTATCCTGCAATAATTTATGGTTTAAAAAACGTTTTCACTTGCTTAAAGCTGAATACTACTTAGGGTAGTCTAATTGTCATATTTGCCTCGTCATAAATAACCTAATCTTTGAAAAACATGCCTAGTTAGACAGCTGAATGCACAACAACCAAGAATAACTAAAACTAAAAATGGCACAGACGCAGAAGACTGTTTGTATATACTGCAGTTCAGCTGACAGAACAATAAAGACTTTTCTTCGGTCTATTTTGTGTTTCACTGTAGTGGCTCAAAAACCAACTTGCAACCCCATATGGAGGAAGTTTAAATAAGATTTAAGAGTTACTTTTTATAAGAAGTCACCACACTTTTTATTTTCAGAGAATCTTAGAAGGAAATGTGAAAAAGCCTTCAGTGACGGAGAACTCTAGGCCTAATATAATTACATGGTTGTGTAAGGAGGCCTATCAAATATGTGCAGAGACACTCCCATACCAAACACCAGAGTGCATGATAGTTATAAAACAGTCATTGTGCACATCCTAGGTCCAGGAAAAAAAATGTCATGTGCTTCCAAAGAGATGAATCGTCATACTGTACTTTAGAAACAGCAGTGGTTGAAACAGTGAAAAGGATTTGGACTGGACACTTTTCTTCGGAATTACCGACATGCGTGATGCCCGGGCCCAGAACAAATGCATCTCATTGACCTCTTGCTCACCATGGCAATTAAAGTAAAAAAAATGCCGAAAAGAATGCTTGAAAGCCATTAATATTTTAATTAATACAAAACTGTATTTTAGATCATACAAGAGGGACATCTTCAAGCTATCATACAAAAGGGAAATTGTTGGCTTCGTGCCTACGTCTGAACCACTATTTGCACTATGGCCGTTGAATAATAAGAGTTCCCACCTACTATTTAAACAATGTCACCACAGACTATTGTGCCATGCTTTGTTTGATGAAGGCATGCCGTGACTGTAAATTGGGAGCGCTGGGCAGAAACTGGAGGTGACATGGGTGTCATGAAGAGCCACGGCTCACGGTGTGCCTTCTTCCTGGGCTTCATCGTGGGCTCCTGCACCCTCTACTTCTTCCTGCGGCAGGTTCGGTTCGAGCGGAGCTTCGCTCGGCAACTGGGGCCCCAGGGAGATTGGAGGGTGAAGGGAGCGGCTCTTGTCAACCTGAGGCACACGCATGAAAAAGGTATACATGGCCCTGTTATATGCCGCTTATTTACCAAATACTTGTGTAATAAGAGGATGGCAACAGATTTGTGGACATACAAGGACCAATAGCCATAGTGCCTAAAGGTAACACAGGAGTAGCTGCTGAAATGACAGACTGAAGGCCACAGCTTATCAAGGATCAGGCAAGGCATTGTTCCTATTGTAGCAGCACACAGCTGGTTTGGTTTGGTGGTCTGAAGAGAAATGGGAGTAGCCATTTTGATTATAGGTAAACATTTGTTCTTTTAAAATAAATCGCCAATAATGTTCACTGATAAAACTTTGTGTGTGTAGATTTGTGTGTGAAACTCTCTGTGGAACCACACAAAGCACAGTAGCAAAACGACAGTGAAAAACTCAAAGAGCATGATTGTGATCACAAGACCGCCAGCATTTCTGAAAATAGGGAAATGTTACAGACATTGCTCAAGGGGGACTGCTTGTACATGTACACGCTTATCCAGATTAACATGCAGTTAGTTGTACATAATGTATAATTATATATAACTAACTGTTACATGTTATACAATATGTACATATTATGTATAACTGTTATGTCCAATGTCCAACTCCTATGACTGCATGTTGATCTGGATAAGAGTGTCAGCTAAATGAAATGTAATGTTGTTTGTACATGTTTGTTTGTACATGTTGCTTGTACATGTACAAGCACAGTCCCCCTTAAGCAATGTTTGCATTAGCACCTCAGCTGATGATGAAAATGCAGGAGAGTGCTGGTTGGTCACATTTTTTCTGCTGGTAAAGCAATTGAATCTGCTTTCCTTCAATCCCCAAACCAACTCTTTAACCATAAGCCAATAACTGCCACACAATGTACTGTAAATGTGAAATGGCATGCAGTGTCATGTGAAACCAGTTTGTGTCAGTGTGCCAGTGATTGTACAAATTATTTGGATAATATTGCTGTGCTTTCTCAATGCTAGGTGAAGACAGCCACATAGCAGATGAGCTGTATAAGAAAGTGCGTATTCTGTGCTGGGTGATGACGGGACCCAGCAACCTGCAGACCAAAGCTTGTCACGTGAAAGCCACGTGGAGCCGGCACTGTAACGTTGTGCTCTTCATGAGCTCCGTAGACGACCCAGACTTCCCAGCTGTAGGCCTGGGCACCGGGGAGGGTCGTGACCAGCTCTACTGGAAGACCATTCGTGCCTTCCACTACGTCCTGAAGAACCATGCTGATGAGGCTGACTGGTTCCTCAAGGCTGACGATGACACGTTCGTGGTGATGGACAACCTGCGCTGGCTCCTGTCCAACCACACGCCCGAAGAGCCCATCTACTTTGGCAAACGCTTCCAGCCGTTTGTTAAGCAGGGGTACATGAGTGGTGGCGCGGGCTACGTCCTGAGCAAGGAGGCGCTGCGGCGCTTTGTGGAGGGCTTCCGCACCAAGGTGTGCACCCACACCACCTCCGTGGAGGACCTGGCCATGGGCCAGTGTCTGGAGAAGATGGGGGTGCTGGCGGGGGACTCCAGGGACACCCTACACCGAGAGACGTTTCATCCATTCCCCCCCGAGTTCCACCTGACGGGCACATTCCACAAAAGCTCTTCATACAGAAGCTACTGCTACTACCCTGTTGTAGAGGTTAGTGGTAATTCGAATAAATCTTCCGAAGTTTCTGTTTTTTTTCTATAGAAGTTGCAAATACAGTAAATATTAGAAGAATAAATAGAGGTTATCTTTTATTTCCAAAACTGCTGCAGCCTGTTTACTCTTTTTTTCTTACCCATGAAGTTTGTCAGCCATGATGAAGTGTAAAAAGCAAAGTGTGCAGAGGTCAGGACAGGCTCTCGACTTGGTGTGCTTTCCAGTCAGCATTTGGAAACGAAAGCCTTTCCTGCCTGCTCATAACATACCTCAGCAGTTTCGCATGTCGCTGACATCTTCACATTAGAATAAAGCTATCTTGTTCTGCCTAATTACTTGACTACATTGATTGTAGTCTTTGTGAAAGGCTCAGAGACATAACCCTGATTGTATCTATCACACAACTTAATGCTTGATTCAGTCCTTTTATGCATGTTTTGTGCAGCGTTTGTGTGGTGGTACAATGGGAATGTATTATGTAAATAGCAATTCACTGTCTTTCTTCACTCACTGTCTATACCTGTCAGTAAGATGTGCAAATGTGATAGAATGGCCGCACAGCAATGAGGCAATCAGAAGGGTTTGAGCAGCGACAGACTCCAGTCCCTCTCCTGCAGGACAGACAGGTTTCAGAGGTCCTTTGGCCATACAGCTGTACAACAACACGCAGAAGGAGCTGAGCATACACACACACACACACACACACACACACACACACACACACACACACACACACACACACACACACACAGACACACACACACACAGTCATCTGCTGTCCCCAGTGGGACTCCTATACTACCATGGACAACAGTATACTGCAATATCCTGATAACTACTGCACTAAAGGACTCTTCCATAACACTGGACAATCTTATTAGGACACTTTAATCGATCTACTTGGATTACCGCAAGGCACCTTATCATGACACTTTTCTACCTTGTGGATTTTTTATTATTATTACCTTTTTTTTACCCAGTTCAGTAAATGTTGTATGAATGCAGATGTGTGCAATATGTTTGTGTGCAATATGCTAGACACCTTAATTTCCTTCTTTACTCTACTCAATTTATTTTGACAAAATGTTAAGCAGCATGTTGCACTTTCATTATTAGTGCATAGTCTCTACCACTTCTAACTCTGTGTTTTATGCTTGAGGAATAATGTGCCCAACAAGGGAAGTAGGGTAGACATGTAAATAGGGATGGGAATTGCTTCTCATTTGGAAAAAAAAGGAAAACAAACAGGTCGATTAGCATCAACTTTGTTTAGTTACAAGGACTTTGTCTAGTTAACTAGGGATGGGAATCGAAAAACAGGTTCTTGTTGTTCTTGTTCAATTGCTTGGAATTGTTTGCCAGTTTTGCAAACGATTCCCTTATCGATTCCAGCGGGCACGACTAACGTCACTTCATCAGCGTCAGCAGGAAACTGGCAAACGATTCCAAGAAATTGAAGACAGGGAACCGGTCGCAACAAGAACCTGTTTTTGATTCCCATCCCAGTTAGTACACAATTTCCACAGAATAATTTATGTTGTATTTATTATTTTCTACAGAAGAATATTTATTTCTTTGTTATATAGGTGTATTATATGATAATGATATGATAAAGATGTATTATCTAGGCTGTGTCCCTCTGTTGACCTCACTGTTGGGTTTGTAAGATCATGTTACTTCTAAACTAAACAAAGTTGATGCTAATCGACCTGTTTGTTCTCCTTTTTTTCCTAATGAGAATTGCTAAGAGAATCGATAAAGAACCGAATTGTTAAGCAGAATTGAAAATGGAGTCAGAATCGTAAAAATCGTATCAATTCCCAATCCCTACATGTAAACCAATAAGCCTGAATGGTCTGTTTTCATTGCTACTTACAGTGTGTCCTGCACAGTGCTGGAGCCAATGTTTTCTCCTACGAAGGTTTTTGTTTTTTAAATCAAATGCTATTTTTCACAGCTAGCCCCTCTAACACTCTGTTTGTCTGGCTCTTTGCCTCTGCAGGGTTCTCAGTGCTGCTCCGACTTAGCCGTCTCTTTCCACTATGTGGACAACGTGCTGATGTACGTGCTGGAGTACTACACCTACCATCTGCGGCCCTTTGGCTACAGGCACCGCTACCGCCCCACCGTGCCCGAGGGGCTTGTTGCCCCGGGGCAGACTGAAGGTGAGGGGGCTGAGGGGGCAGAGAGGGCAGCGGTGAACCCTGGCACTGAGGCCCATCCCACTGAAAAGAGCCAAGGCCTAGAGCAGGCCCACTGACAGTCTAGGCTGAGCCTGGGACAAGATAATCTGATAGGGCCCTCCACCCTAGCCTGGTAAACCAGCCCCTTGTACTTCATTTCATTTTGTTCAGAGGGTCTGGAACAGACACTGTCAGAAACAATTTGTTGGAGGTGTGGACTCTGCTGAAGTTTAAAAAACGTGCCTCTGCCTTTACCCAGGCTACCTCCACCCCACAGTCCATAATGTAAGTAGGGACCTGTTCTGGGCCCTCCCTTTTCGAGGGCCCAGGACAAGAGACCTGTTTGCCATCCCCAACCTGTCGGCGGGCCTGGCGTAGTGAATGACAACGCTCAGGGGCGGCCAAGGCCACAGGCAAACGGACTGTCAGGGACTATCAGAGGCAAAGGGAACACTGGATGAGCACCCGAGTGGCGACAGGACAGTGTCTACTGATACATGCCCCATGCACTAACCTCACCCAGGGAGAGGTCTTTCTGTGTGTGTGTGCGTTTGTGAATGTTTGCATGTGTGTTTGTTCTACAATACTATGAAAGGAAAGGATTTTTAATTAGCAGGTGTACAGAGAGACTTGGCTCAGAAACCGGATGGCAAACAATGCATTTCGTGCAATGTGAGAAGACCTTAATGCCTGTGTAGAGCTGAATGTTTACACGGAACGCGCCTGATTCCTTGGCAGCCAATGACTACCTACTAAGTCTAATCACCAACACATGTTTGAACTTTTTACCATGTTGCAATACACCCCAAGTTTATTTCACACCACAATTCTCTTTTAAGGCATATTGTGATATATTGTTTTGGTGGTTTTTTTTTTTTTTTACGATTGTCTGACTGATCTTTGTACTTTACTTTTATTCCAGTTTTATGTAATAACAGTAACAGGGGTGAGAAGAAGGGAAACAATAATACTGATGTCTTCTCACTGGTATTATGCCATTATTATACATCATTATAACTTGTTTTAAAATGTTTAAATAGACATACAATGCATACAGTGCAGGTTATTGTATGTGCTCCTGCCTCAGTTAACAAATTATGTTTATTCTTCAAAACAATTTATGTCTATGCAATTCTGCTTGATTTTTTGCCCACACTGAGTGTTTTCATAATGACGGTGGTCATAACACCAATGCCTTTCCTCCTCTAACTCCCTCTGTTGTTCATTGATCTGTATCAGGGATGGTTGTGGGTCATCTCCACTTCCGGCATGATCGTACTGTCTAATCAAAACCTGTCTAAATTACTGTGGTGGACCAGACTCTTTCACTTAATGTCACTTCATGCAAAGAGTCTGGTTTCTCTTAATAGGCATAAGATGTTTTCTTCTGGGTGAGTTCATACTTTGTATGAACTTCAAAACTATTTGGCCATCCTTCAACCAATCACAACTGCCTGAATGCAGCCCACATACTCAAACCTACTGTTATGCTAAAGTTCAACATCATCGCTTTTAGCCATATAGCGCTCCTTCTGATTGGTTGTTAAAGATTTAGTCTGGGAAACCAATGGCTAAGAAGGGTTCTCTGATGTAGAACTATAGCAGAATACAAGAATGAAAGCACTACAATGGCGCTAACCTGTTAACTGTACATAGGGGTTACTACTGGATGACATGTCATGTTAATGGGGACTGAGGGATTTTTATCTTCCTTTAGTAACAGTTAAGGTGTTGGTTAAAAAGTAGCGCAGCGGTGGGATTTCCAGGTTCCCGCTGACCAATGGTATTTACAATGGTATTTTATAATGGCCTTTACCCCCCCCCCCCCCCCTTCCACACACACACACACACACACACACACACACACACACACACACACACACACACACACACACACCAGGGCCAGATTAAGGACTCAAGCTAACCTCTAACCTGGGCATAAAGATGTCTTGTGGCCTCTGCCACCCCAAATTCTGGTGGCTTTGGAATTGCATTTTTGCATTAATGGTGTGCTCAAATGGGAACATGTGGTCCAGTGAGCTAATTACCTATACTGGTTGTACTATTGGGACTCCTGCCTTACGAGAGTAATGGACTGCGGTTTAATTATTTCTAGATTGGGACTACTGTGCACAGGCTATTTGGCATTTAAGGTTTCTCTTATTTATGTTAATGTGTAATTTATTGGGTAGACAGGTTACTGAGAAACACAGATACGTTGTACGTATGTGTCATAATTTCCTGTAAAAACAAAGTCGTTTTACCAACTTGTTCTGAGGTAACCATAAAACGTATTTTGTGGAAACCCGCTAGGTCAGACAGGCCCTGCCTAATTATCGTGATACTTCGGGTCTCTTGAGCAAGGATGGTGTGGACATCCTTAAGGCGGGACTTCAGTAGAGTGAATATCAGATCATCCAATCAAATAGCCCGTACAGAGTCGGGGAAGGGTTATGCCGAGTTAAGCATTTTGCTCGTTTTTGTTAGCATAAAAATGAAAATTTGTTAGGTCTCAATGTTACAATAGTGTCCGTGTGCAATTGCTATAAACTGATTTTGAATAACGGTGTTTGACTTTACTATAGGCTACGCTATCCTTCCAGTTCAGACATGTCTTAACGCGTTGTCCGCTATCAGTGAGGAAACGGAACTGTTTCTAATAATGAATATGAAGAATGGGATCAACGAAATTGAAACGAACGCCGTGGCAATCTGTAAAAAGCTTGGACACCCGATAGCACTGTTTGAAAGCACGCAACCCGGTAGGTCACCTGACATAGCCTACTGCCATAGCATTATATGGGGGAGAACTTCAACTGGTGCGTTTTATCGTCGTCGGGGTGCCATGCGGTGTCAATAGAAACCATACTGACAGCAGAATTTAAGGTGAGATGGATAACCAACGGATTGTGTGTCGTTTTAGATTATTTAGAAAAATATTCCGACCAAATGCTGCGAAAAGAATAAGTACCTCCCTAGGCAACGTATTATAGCCCAGCAATGTGGTGTGTCAGCTCAGACACCATGTAGCCACTGATTGCAACTGTGCAAGACATTCAATGTTAGACGTGCTAGAAACAATAATGGGCTTGTTTGAAATGACTGGTTGACGAAATGTCTGGCATAAAGCAGTGCATTTTGGACTTGAAATAATAACGTTTTTGGACAATCTCAAATACAAGCCCAAACACCGTACCACATGGGAGGGTATACGGTGACGTTCGGACTAGATTGACAAAAACGTCACATATTTCAAGTGCAGAATAAATTGCTTAAATCAGCCACTAAACCAACCAGTCGTTTCAAAAATGCCCAGTGTATCTTATTCTGACGCGATGAACAGGTTCAATGCATGTGGATGCGTGGGCTGCGACCAGGATGTAAACCTTGTACTGTCCACATGACAGACTGTGTAAACGTCAGCTTTCAGTCTGCATACCAGCTCCTTATTGAAAACCCAAAGGCTTGCGTTTGTTTTGATATGTTGCACAGCTTGCTAGACATGGAAAGACCAGAGACCGACCCTTGCCTTGGACGAACTTGTAAATACCTAGTAGATTTATGAGCGACCTGAGCTGGCCGGATAACACTCTTAAAAGTGCTTAACGTTACACTGCTGTGTCAGGGTCCAGGGACACCAAAGTTCAATTTAACCCACATTCAGGGGTCGCACTGGCAAATAATTGGCTAGTAGGCCTATAGGGAGTTCAGTGCAGGACCACAGCAGATAGTGCAAGGACAGTGAGTTTGGATCAATTTTGAGGAAACTAAATTGAACACTAACTGAATGCCATTTGCAAATGCAATGTAACATAAACCTTTTGGTTTTTTTTTCAGTTGCTTGTCATAAACAATATTTGTCGTTCCAATTTCTTGTGAAAAAAAAAGGAACTGTAGCTACAGGAACTGTAGCTGTTCAGAGTTAACACACAGTTTTTAAATAATCGTTTGTGTCAGCCAGCTCACACTTCCCACCCACTGTTCAAATAATGTCACCACAGCCTATTGTGCCTTAATTGCTTTCACTTGCTTTCACCTGCTGTTGTCGTCCGAAGGCATGCTGTGACTGCAAGCTCCGAGCTCTAGGCAGAAACTGGAGGTGACATGGGTGTCATGAAGAGCCACGGCTCACGGTGTGCCTTCTTCCTGGGCTTCATCGTGGGCTCCTGCACGCTGTACTTCTTCCTGCGGCAGGTGTGGTTCGAGCGGAGCTTCGCTCGGCGCCGGGGACCCCAGGGCCTGGGGCCAGCAGCGACGGAGGGCAGTGGGGGCGGCAGAGATTGGAGACTGGAGGGAGCGGCTCTGATCAACCTGAGACACCCACATGAAAAAGGTAGGCCCCATGTCATGGCCCTGTTTCTGTCTGGTAGCAAGAAGGCAAAAAATAAAAACAAATGGAAAGTGCGGCACTGCTTATTTGATCGATAAAACACCTAAATGACAAAGTGAAGTTTCAGTCAGTCAGGCATTCATCAGAGTTAACTCTTCATCAGAGTTGTGGTTTTTATTTGTTTTTACCTAAGTTGTATTCAGTGACATAGGCAGGTAGGCAAGCCTTCTCTAGCCTTGGTAGCAAGATGGCAAATAATGAATGACATACAAAGACCAAGCCCATTGTAGATAAAGGTAATACAGGAGCTGTAGCTGCTGTAGCTGAAAAAAAACTGCAGCAGAGATAGGGCCCTATGATTTCCACAATGCTGAGAACATGGACGGAATCATGGAATCTACACACTAAAATGGAATTTTGTCAGTCGCACAGAATTTGGAATCGCACAGAATTTGCATATTTATTGCATTGCTATTTAAAACATACTATTCCCGTCAAAATTTCCCAGTCTAAAACCCTTTACAAGAAGCATAAACATTTGAGTGTGAGTGGTATTTTGACTAACCATGTCAAGAATATTCCCATTTGGCCAACAATTTTTCTATCAGTTGTCAACATAGATCCATATAGACACGTACAAAGACTATGTCAAATCTACAGTGATTAAGAACAAGGCTAGTTGGGCTAGTCCGTCGGCAGCTCCCTCCAGATTATGATTGAATCAACAGCGGAATCATCAGATGCAAGGTGTGAGTTTGTGGACGATTTTTTTGCGATGTTTGCAGAAGCAGACATACCGTTGGAAAAAATAAAAAGGATAGGCCTACGTCCATTTCTTGTGAACATTGCTAGCAGAGAGGCACACTCCCATAAAATGTTAGCAAGCTGGGACAGACACATGCAAAAAGTCCTGCAACACATCTGTGGCGAAAAAAGTGGTTCTGGATGAAACATCAGACAACTGTTATTGCGATATCCTTATCTTGAGTGGTATGCATGCTTGGCTCTGTTTAGTTAACAGTTTAAATAAAAAAGATTAACTGATGTTTGTGTTTGGCCTTGACTTTTTAAAGACAAATATTGGTTAGAAGTCTTCAAAAATCCCAAATGGTTAAAACTGAAAAAAAAAGTTTGAAAAATAAATAAATAACATGGAATTTGAGAAAAAATAAAATGGATCTCAAAGGGCCCTACAAAGGACTCTTTAGCAAACAACAACAGACGTAATACCAGAGCTTATGCAAGAATATCTAATCCACTGTTCCTAGCAGGACAAGGCATCATAGGTTTGTTTCATGTTCCTTTCAAGAGACCCACACATATTAAAGGTAAATATTTGTCCCTTTTCATAAAGTCATATCTCTGATAATGATAACAATGTGTGTGTAGGTCTGTGTGTTAAACTGTAGACGGAACCATAAAGAGTTCAGTAGATGAGAGAAAGCATAATTGCGCAAAACGGTGTAATTGAGACCACAAAGTGTTCTCGCGTTCTAAACTTGGGGAAATGTATGGCAGTGAAGTGAAATGTAATGTTGTTTCATGGGCGAACTTACTTTAATAAGCTGTGGAACCATATTGTGTCAGTGTGCCAGTGATTGCGCAAGAGACTTGGTTGATATTGCTGTGCTTTCTCAATGCTAGGTGAAGACAGCCACATAGCAGATGAGCTGTATAAGAAAGTGCGTATTCTGTGCTGGGTGATGACGGGACCCAGCAACCTGCAGACCAAAGCTCGTCACGTGAAAGCCACGTGGAGCCGGCACTGTAACGTTGTGCTCTTCATGAGCTCCGTAGACGACCCAGACTTTCCAGCTGTAGGCCTGGGCACCGGGGAGGGTCGTGACCAGCTCTACTGGAAGACCATTCGTGCCTTCCACTACGTCCTGAAGAACCATGCTGATGAGGCTGACTGGTTCCTCAAGGCTGACGATGACACGTTCGTGGTGATGGACAACCTGCGCTGGCTCCTGTCCAACCACACGCCCGAAGAGCCCATCTACTTTGGCAAACGCTTCAAGCCGTTCGCCAAGCAGGGGTACATGAGTGGTGGCGCGGGCTACGTCCTGAGCAAGGAGGCGCTGCGGCGCTTTGTGGAGGGCTTTCGCACCAAGGTGTGCACCCACACCACCTCCGTGGAGGACCTGGCCATGGGCCAGTGTCTGGAGAAGATGGGGGTGCTGGCGGGGGACTCCAGGGACACTCTACATCGAGAGACGTTTCATCCATTCGTCCCCGAGCACCACCTAACCGGAACATTCCACAAAAGCTTTTGGTACTGGAGCTACTGCTTCTACCCTATTGTGGAGGCAAGTATTAACTCTCATGCTCATATCTCATTAAGTTACATTACATTATATTTGGCTGATGCTCTTATCCAGAGCAACTTACAGTTAATTAGGTATATTCCCCCTTAAAGGAGAACTTCGGTGTAAAATGAAAATTGGCATATTAAAACATCATACCGAGTTGGTATGTGTAGGGAGGAGCAAAATTGATTTAGCCTGTTGCATTCATAGTTTAACTATTTTTTTTATCGTTTGTCCCAGAAGGCTAACAATGGAAGTGGTAGGTGCCCTTAGACGAAGCATGACGGCTACGCTATTTTTAAACCATTAAAACAGCTCGAAGAAACTCCACACTCCATCGGTAGTACAACAAAGGCCCTGACATTAAAAACGAGGCACTGAGAACTTTGTAAGTGTACACAACATTTATTAATAAAACAGTTTTGACAAGCAGTACCTTGCTGTAGTTTCTTGTCGCCGCCATGATGAAAGTCTGCACAGGTCGATTGACGAACATGAACCAGCAGGAAGAATAGGAGGAGAGGTAGTACAATCAACTTGTTTGGACTTTCATCATGGCGGCAACGAGAAACGACTGCATGTAAGAACAGCTTTTTAAATAAACGTTGTGTACATTTACAATATTCTCAGTGGTTCGTTTTGAATGCCAGAGCCTTTGTTGTCCTACCAATGGAATGTGGAGTTTCTTCGAGCTGTTTTAATGGTTTAAAAATAGCGTAGTCGTCAATCTTCGTCTAAGGGCACCTACCACTTCCATTGTTAGCCTTCAGGGTCAAACTATAAAAAATAGTTAAACTCTGAATGCAACAGGCTAAATCAATTTTGCTCCTTAGTACACATACCAACTCTGTATGATTTTTTAACATGCCAATTTTAATTTTACACCGAAGTTCTCCTTTAAGCAACGAGGAGTTAGATGTTTTGCCTCAAGGGCACTTCAGCAATAGATGAGGGTGCAGGAGACTGCTGGTTATTCACTCACCCACATTTTATTCCACATTGGTATGAGAATCGAACCCTTTGATCCCACAACCAACTCCCTACCATTAGGCCATAGCTGCCCCCTATATCCTATGAAGTTGTCTTTTCATACAGAGAATTCTTGTGCGTGTGAAGAGAACGAATAGGTATCTTTTAATTTCCAGTACACCGCTGCAGGCTATTTACTGATGTTATTTCCTAACCATAATGTATGTCAAACATAAAAGGTTGTCTCTCGTGTCTCTCTCATGTGCCTCTTTGTCAAACATTGTAAAGAGTGAAAGCAAATAGTGTAGAGAGGTGAAAGCAGGATCTTGAGCTGGTGTACCTCAGCATTTGGAAATAAAAAGTCTGTTCTGCCAGGTCACAACATACCTCAGCACTTTTGTATGTCGCTGACATCTTCACATCAGAATAAAGCCATCTTGTTCTGCCTAATTACCTGATGACATTGTAGTCCTTGTGGCAGGTCCAATTACATGAACCTGATTGCATCTCTCAGACAGCTTCATGCGTGATGTCCTACTTGTACATGATTGGTGTGGTACAATGAAGAAATAGTGTTTATGTTCGCTCAGAAATTCAACCATAAGTGGCGTAGTGGTTGTAAAATGCATTGGGCAATTTTGTACACATTGCTCCTCTTCACTCTATTTTTGTATGACAATTCACTGTTTCTCTTAACTCCCTTTAGTGTCTTTCGTCACTCTCTTCCCTGTCTGTGCCCGTCAGTGAAATGTGCAAATGATTGTAGGGCCAGACTAGCCTGGTAAACCCGCCTCTCGTACTTCATTTCATTTTGTACAGAGGGTCTGGAGCGGAGGGCGTTGGAGGTCATGTAAGAGGACCGAGCAACTCCTAGCCAATCAGCGAACAGAGGGTGTGTTCGTGAGCCATGACGTTGACGTTGTGTGCTACATTTGAATTGTAGTGCGTAGGTAGGCTAATTATTATGTGACGACCAGACATTAGCGGTTGGGTAAACACTTCAGCAGAGTCCACACCTCCAGGAAGAAATCGTTTCTCACGGCCTACGCTCCAGACCCTCTGTACAAAATGAAATGAAGTATGAGGGCTGGTTTACCAGGCTAGGGCCTGACGGCAACAATGCAGTTTCTTTTTAAAAGTGTCAGGCAACATTTTGCACTTTGATTATTAGTTCATTGTGCTCTGCCACTTCAAGTGCTAGCTCTGTGTGTTACATGTATCATTAATTATGTACCAAAAAGGGAAAGCAAGGCAGACTGATGAGCCTGAAAGGTCTTACAGTGAAAGGACCTTACAGTGATGGAGCCAATGTTTTCTGCCAGCGAGCGATTTTGAAATCAAATAGTGTTTTTCACAGTTGTGCCCTCATGACACTCTTGTTTGTCTGGCTCTTTGCCTCCGCAGGGTCCTCAGTGCTGCTCCGACTTAGCCGTGTCTTTCCACTATGTGGACAACGTGCTGATGTACGTGCTGGAGTACTACACCTACCATCTGCGGCCCTTTGGCTACAGGCACCGCTACCGCCCCGCCGTGCCCGAGGGGCTTGTTGGCCCAGAGCAGACTGAAGGTGAGGGGGCAGAGGGGGCAGCGGTGGCAGCAGTGAACCCTGGCGCTGAGGTTCATCCCGTAGAGAAGAGCCAAGGCGACACTGAGGGGAGACCACAGCCACAGGCAGCGGGACTATCAGAGGCAAAGGGAACACTGGATGAGCACCCCGGTGGCAACAGGACAGTGTCTACTGACACAAGCCCCAAGCACTAACATCCCTCAGGGGAAAGTCTTTGTGTGTGTGTGTGTGTGTGTGTTTGTTTGTTCTGCAATACTTATTAAAGGTAAATTTTGAATTAGTAGGTATAGACAAGTTGCAGCTGGGGAACCACAAGATGGCAAATAATGTGGCATCTAATGGGGTGTAAGAAGGTCTTGGTATGCCTGTGCAGAGCTCAATGTTTGCACTGAATCTACCTGCTTCCTTGGGGGCTGGTGATTGCTTCTTTAATATGTGGTATTGGACGGTTTAAGGTCTACTATGATTTGATTCTTTGAAGCCAGTATTCAACACTTGCGGGGAAGGCATGGGTTTTGTTCATATTATTCAGCTATGGGTACATTAGGCTATGACATTTTTTTGCCTTTATTTTAACTCTGTGATACTTTACTAGATTTGTTTTTCAGCTGAATCATACATGAGGCAGTTACAGTTCCCTATACTGATAGCCACCATGGATGACCCTTTGGAATAATTTTAGTAATGTTCAGTGTTGTTCAGTGATTGAACACATATACGGTATTATTTACTATAAAGGAAAGTTTTTACACTGAACTGTGGTCTCACAACTACTGAAATACTTAAATTGGACCTCAGGTGATTATAACCATTTCTACTGTGGTCTAGATCAACATGCTTGAAGGACTCAGAACTTGTAGCCCGTATCACATTTTACTACTTAAACCCAAATCTAAAGCACATTGTTTTTGGTAGATAATCTCGTCTGCTCTGTTCTGATAGGCCACAGGAGTAGCATTGTCCTCCAGCCACAAAATAATAAAACAGAAGTTAAGTTGGATTAGACTGAGAACCGACATGCTTTACCACAGGGAAGATGTTCTGTGCCGTTGCTCCCTGTGCTGTGTACTGTGTGTTTGCATGGTAGCATGCTGTTTACATGCACAAAAGCTACACAGCACACCAAAGATGTGGGGAAGAACAAAAAAACAAACCAGGAAAGCATCAGAGGTCCCCTCTGACATAGCCTGGTAAACCCACCCCTCGTACTTCATTTCATTTTGTACAGAGGGTCTGGACCGGAATCTCTTGAGGGTCATGTAGTCGGCCCCAGCAAGACCGATCCAATCAGCGAACAAGAGGGTGTGTTCGTTAGCCATGACGTTGACCTTGTGTGCTACATTTGAATTGTAGTGCGTAGGTAGGCTAATTGCATACGTGACAACCATGCGTTAGCAGGCAAGGCAGAGGCACTTTTTTCAAACTTGAGCAGTCCGCACCTCCAGGAAGAAATCGTTTCTGACGGTTTCTGGTCCCGACCCTCTGTACAAAATTAAATGAAGTACGAGGGGCGGTTTACCAGGCTACCTCTGACATGGAGTTTGCATCATTTTCTCCGGTGTCCACAAGGGGTGCTATGTAGCACTGTAACACGTACAAGCTAGACCAGATAAACTGGACCATAGCCTTATGATTAAGATGGCATTTTAGACTGATAAAGGTGTAAGTATGGGTATGTTTAAAAAAAAAAAAAAAAAAAAACATCTGTCATGATGGGTAGTTTTCAGAGTGTGGTAGCAGCTGGAGAATTTGGATTGCTAGACACATGAAACATGCTGATGAAACCAACCATTACAAGTAAACAAATGAAGCCAGTCCAGCCTGTGTACTGTCGTCATAGCAACATGTTTTGAACTTTATTTTTATTGCACTGTTACTCATGTAATAACAACGAGGGACAACAAGGAGAGGAAGAATTATACAGATGTTGGCATCTCTGAAGTATTATAGCATTATGGCTTTGTTATAAAGGTGTTGAATAGGCATAGTGCATTGTGGATATCAGCTTATTGTGAATGTTCCTGCCTCAGTGCACCTTTCGTTGAAATATGTCTTTTTCTTTTTACCAATTTGTCTCTATGCAAAATGCTGGTAAGAAAAGGACTTCATTTTGCCCATATTGTGTTTTCATAATCACAGTGAACATGACACCAATGCCTTTCCTCCTCTGACTGCCTGTGTTGTTTATTGATCTGTTTCAGGGATGGTTGTGGGTCATCTCCACTTCCGGTATGATGGCACCGTCTAGACAGGGGTTACTGCTGGATGATATCTTAATGGGGACGGAGGGCTGTTTATCTTCCCTTAGTGATGGTTACTGCTTAGCACAGGGAGGTTGGCTTTGCTTAAATAAGAAATTGGGTACATGTTGGCAGTCAGTTTTTAAGCAGAATGTTTCGCTATTAAATGAACCGAACAATTACCATAGGCCTACCTGTGTGAAAAACACAGATTGTCTTTGTTATTTTTTCCTTGTCTGTTAGGGAATGAATGTGAGAGATTTGTCTTTTAAAAAAGGTGGGGTTTGACATTTCTAAAACTATCTGGTACCTGCAGGTAAAGCTGGCAAATATCAGCTTTTCGTCACAACCAGAACCTCCTGATGAACAGTGTTCTGCTGATGTTGGACTGATGCTGAACTTGTTGTCCTTAGACATGGGCTCCTCACAAAGTGTTAAAGTACAATCCAAATACTGCATACCAACCACACAAATACACCAAATAACCTGTTGTTTTTCTAATCCATTTTATCTTGTGGAAGTGCCTTTAGAGAGGGACACTGTGTGTGCCTGCAGAGCTGAAAGAACAACCCTTATTTTTTGCTCCATAAAGTTCTTATTGTTATGTTGCCACTTCATTACAATCATCTCTGTTGGCCCTTATGCCGCGTGCTACACAGTTAAGGCTCACACCCACAGTGTGTGCAATAACCACAAAAGTAAATTAAATAGTGTTTATTTACAAAAAAATAGGTAAATTTGGGATAAGTCTGAGAAATAAATTATTACAGCGATAAATAAATATAACAAATTGAAGGGAAACATAATTGGAGATCATATCTGCAAATATACAAACTATGTTGGTTTGTCACAGTAAAACTCCATGTATCAATGTATAAATCATCCTTCTCTTAATTACATTACATATAAAGGTATGCCATTGCAGTGTTCATGTAGAAGAAATAATTTGTCTGTTTCCACGAAAGCATGTCTTGAGAAGATGTTGCCTAAGTGTTATTGATGATCCTCCTGGCAGTAGAGGCTCGACTATAATCCACGCCGAAACCTACAAAAGAGTAGCACAGTCCACGGTTTCTCGCGTTGCGATGACATCAAAAAGAGTAATGACACCTTCATGTAATTTGATTTATATTCATTTTTAGTGTGGGATTTAAACATATTGCTCGCAGCCATTGAGCCACGGTACTAAAATCCTCATTAGGTTGGTAATGAACATTTTACAAGATAGATGAAATAGTGGCACTATCAAGGGAAATAATCTTTTATATAATACTCTGCGTCGCGTGATCCTAATTAACTATTCCTTTTTTTGCCAAGAAACGCAGGAGCCTCCAAATAGTGGGGAGCACGAGGCAGTTCGGAAATGCCGCAGCTCTGTCCATCGACCACGGACGAATTATGCCTTTCATTATAAACAGGCGTCGTTTCTCACCTCAGCTTGCATTTGTTGAAGATGCCTCTTGATCCTGGGTATTCCTTTCTCCAGGGGCGCCCAGCACCTGTAAATGCAGATAATTACTGAAAGAAACAACAAAACAACTCCTTTGACACATCTCCCCCCTCCCCAGTTAAATGATGAAAATAACAAACTGATTAGGCAGGCTAGGATGTTCCAGTAATAAAATTAGTAACTAATTAGAATGTACATCCCAACCCAGTACTAACCTGTGTCAGAACTTCTGCGTCCCATCAGTCCCACAAAAATGTCATGCATTTCTCCTAAATAACAAGACACAAACATTAGACATGTCCACTACTGTTAAAGACAGTTCAATGTTTGCCTCCAGCGAAGCGCATGATTGATTTGATCATTCTGACAAAGCTTGAAACATCTTACTTTTGAGTGGGGCTGGCATTTCTTCGTTATCTAGAACACGAAAAGAACACTTAAATGCTGTGGTTGTTGTCCTTTTAAAGTGCCACAGTTAAAATATGATATTATGTTTGTGGAATTGTCTGAATTGGTCTATCCAGAACCGCTGTTTTCTGACCAATAATGGACACACTCACCAGTGCTTCTACGCCCCATTAAACCCACGAAGCTGTCATAGTCTATGTCGTTATACCGCTTCAGTAACTCCCGTGGAGGATTCCGAAAACTCGGAGCATCCTGAAAGGTAAAAAGGTTTTACATTACAGTCTTACTGGAAAAAACATAAACTTCTTAAAATGTTTAACAGCAGTAAAAATGTTAGTTTCTCAAAACTTACATCGGAACTCGATCTCTGACTGTCTACCTCTATACAGTTTGACAGACTAAAGGGAGGTTCAGTGACGAGAAAAAATACCATCAACAGTAATCCTCGGATCATCTTCAAATGGGTACCTACAATAATAAAAACAGGAAAATAAAACAAAGGCATAACGCATGCGGAATATAGAAAGACCATCTTTGATTCAGTGCCCAATATGACAAAAACAAAGAAAGAAAGCATGCTCTTTAATGTGATACACTAATAAGCATAACATTAACCTTTTTACATGAAATGGCTCCCAAAACAATTAGAATTACGAAACTTTAATTGTCAGTGCTTTTGACCCGGGAACCAGATGCGCGCTCAATGCGTCAAGGCGACGCATAAAAAGGTTTATGCCAGAATAAGCCAAAAAAGGTTTATGACGGAATTGTGTAAACATTGATATCCAATTTACATGTACTCTGCATCACGTTTACTCTTTAAATCAACATTTATTAGCGGTAATAACTTATTTGACAATATGTTGCTTTCAACCAAAGCTAAACCAAAATTCTGTAAACAGTTATAATTAGTTACAAAGCGAGTACATGAAAAAACAGAAGTTTTTCTTCAATAAATTGCATATGTTGATAAAAAAAGCAACGCCTCTGCAGTCGTTTTACGTTACAATTGATTATGGATCATTTTGGTGTATCCTACTATCTATACTATAGTCTACAACATTGAAGACTACCTCCCCTAAAATAAACCAATATTTCAACCTGTGATAGTGTGTTGGTTAAAAGTGTCAACACAGTTCGTCAGTTTTTACGATAGCCTACCTGAGGTGATAACAGTTAAATTCTGGATCCACTGGAGAGACGGAGCTTTGGTGAAGTTCAGCGCTCCAATCCTGCTATGATTGCAGCAGAGCAAGTCCGCTAGAAGAAAGAGGTGCCTCTCCCCTTATTGTTAAGTGTCAAGCGAGGATCTGCGTAAGTCCAATCATACGTTGTGGTGTAGGTGTGGTTTGAGGTTTTATACCGACCATCATCACTGACCACGCAGCAACAATCTTGACATCAAGGGTGGTCGTCATCCCCTTAAAAGGAAATTCCTGGTGCTGATTATATGATGACACATGTCATCTGTGTTTCATTATTAAATTTGTCACACTTTAATTGAGTGTGTATAGTTGTATACATAACTTGTGTGACTCTGGTGTTGTAGGAAAGCTGCAGGTGGATCTGAATAATTCAGCCTCGGAACAGACACATGTCCTCTTATTCTTGGATCATTTAACACTCTAGAACAGCATCCCTCCTGCTTTTCCAAATGTCAGCTTTGTTGACTCCCACATTTGCAGTTAATCTATTTGCACTGTCCTTTTCAAGCTAAGTAGGTCCTTACTGTGTTCTTTGCCCTCATAGACAGCTGATTCTCAGACACTATGTAATCTTTTGAGGAAGTCATTTGGACGATAGCATCTGGATCCTATGTTTTAAAGCATACATGGCCATCTTGAAGAGCCATCTGACAGGCTCACGCAGAGCTGATTAGCAGGGGCATCCATTTGTCAAGGTCCACCCCGGGAAGGTGGAAAGGGCAATTATTGTGTTACACATCACCACCCCATCATTATCATTGCAAGACATTGTCTGACATGTTTGTTCATAGACATGATGGCTGTTTGTTTGTACACTAATACAAAATTATGTGTCTGACAGAAAAAAAAACTGAATATATTTTTGATTATATGTGCAATTTCTAAACAGCCACGAGACAGTCACAGAAACAAACATGTTCATCAGGGATATCAAATGATTATGGATGTAATAGGAGGATAACAACACAATGTCACCCTGATAGAAAGATGATTGGATGCTGAATTCCCGGCCCCCACGCTTCTCCCAGGGAAATTGCTTTTCTCACTGCCAAATATCTGCCTTAATAGTTCTGACAGCCATCAAAGATGTGTCAACAGACAATCTCCTATTTTTTCCCGTTAAGATATGACAGGAAAGACACTTTCTTACTTTGACCAATAACATACATTAATTTGAATTGCTAAATGTTTCATTTAAAGCTGCAAGGGGACTAGGAATATGATTCACCTTGATGGGCATTGGACTGCAGATTGGGAACACTTGTCCATGTGAGCGCTACTAACTGATGGACTGATAGGGGGGAAAAATTCTAAACCATGAGGTCGTTGCATAGCACCATATGGCTGGAAGCACACTGTCCAGTGAGAAGATGGACTGTGCATGCAAAACAAAAGTGAGGTGAAAGTTAACTACTCGTGACTGGTGATTTTTGTATTTTACTTTGAATTTTTTTTTTTTTAGTTTCCAGAGTGTGGTAAATAAATGCTGCCAACATCAAGGTGTTTGGCCTTGGGGTTGCATCAAGTGCACAAAGTCAGTGCATCAAAAGCTTAGTCTGGTATGAAATAAATTCAAACTGCCATGACTACCAACAAAGCACCACTGAACACTGACAATTAACCACAACATCACTGCACGTTTTTTGGAAATATGTGGCATCAAACCTGCATGAATATTTCAGTGGCTGTTTAAATCAGCCTTTGAGCGTTTGAGCTCTGGGCCTTGGGTACTGGGCATGCATAAACGTTGGCACATAGTGGGGGTGAGTCTCTCTTGATGAAGGCATGTATGAGACAACAAAGGGCAGGCACCAGCGCCCTAAGAGCCCCATCTCCCAAAAGGTTAACACAGTGTTGGCCCACGTGCATGATTTAGTCATGAGCACCATCACCCATACATGGTCCTTCCTGTCACCCCCTGTCTTGCTGTACCCGATCTGGGTGGAGGCAAAAGTCGAAGTGGAGAGGATCTATCGCCTGTGGAGGAGGTGCAGGAGGGGGTGGGAGTGGGGGTGGAAAATCATTAATTGCTTTTTTGTCTATAATTAATACTGGCCTCCTCTCCCGCCAGCAGCCACATCCTGCAGCACTATCAGTCCCCAGGTGTGTCCCCACGCGGAGCCTCCACAGGCTGCTTACTCAGAGCATGCTCAGGGTGGGGACCCGAGACTTCAATGAGGATTAGGGTTGAGACGTGCATGTGGCGACGAGGGGAAGTCACCAAATACACGCTGGGGGGGTGTGTGTGTGTTTGTGGGGTGTGTGTGTGTGTGTGTTTGTGGGGTGTGTGTGTGTGTGTGTGTTTGTGGGGTGTGTGTGTGTGTGTGTGTGTGTGTGTGTGGGGGGGGTGTTGGGTGAGGGGAAGCTTCAGACCACCTGCTGCGCTGCTAATTTTACAACAGCCGGCATCCAGACCTGGCGTGTCTGTTTTGTTGTTGACACTTGGTCCAACAGCATTTGGGAGCGTTTGTAAAGAGATGCTCAATCGGAAGAGAGATTCCCAGAGGAAAATAGTGCTTCTTAGAACGGTTTGATTTTGTCCTTCATTTTTTTTTTTTTTAATCTTTTTCTCATATGGGGGTTTTAAAAGAGACAATTCAGAATGAAGTAAGATTTGGTCTTTGAGGTACAGTGCCCAGTGAAGGCTGGTATAAGTCTAATCTACTGTAAGTTCAACTTAAGATCTTCAAATAGTCTTATACTGTTCTTGTTCTTTCAAGAGGGCCACTTAATGCATCAAACAATTAAGAAACCACAAAACATCATGGCACTTTTTGTCCACAGGATACACAAATCAGTTAGTATATGAATAAAGCATGTCATTTCATGAACAAAATACAAAATGGGTGATTCAGTGCATTGCACTTGGTGCCCTATATTACTGAGACATACAGATAAGACAGGTAAGAAGTCTATTTTTCTCTGGGTTAGGCTCGGGGGGGGGGGGGGGGGGGGGAGTTGTTTGGTGGCTCTGGGTATGCTGCAACATCACACAAGGAGACTGCATTTTCTGTCAGTCAAGCCTAGATGTACCTCAAACTGAGAGATATAAAGGCTCATCACTTTTCAGTTGATGCCCACTAGTCAAGGTGTGTGTTCTTAGAATTTTCTAGGATACCGCTGAAATATATTGTCTGAATAAAGACTGATTGATACAGATTGTTTCGCGGTTGAATAGGTGAATCAGTTTCCGTGCAATCTACTGCCTGGATGATGTGTAAAGCATGACATCTCAGCAAAGGCTTAAAACATTCAAAAGTATTTTCTTTACAAACAAAGATGCTGAAAAATAACTTGAGCGAATGATTAATACTGTGCTCTGGCAGTGCATCTCAGCTGTGCTGACATGATTGCAAAATTGCCTTTTTTGTGATGTGATTGTGGGATTGCCAAGGGTTTGCTTGTGGTTCTCAGAGATTGACAATCACAGCCTTATCTGTGCCTGCATGGCTCTCTGTTGTAATTACGAGCCAGCAGGACCTCATCTCATGATCAACAGGCTTGCAGCAGGCTTAGATGTAACGTTAGATTTATACGTAGATAAATCTGATTTTCTCAGACAGCATGCTGACAATTCAGCCTACAAAAAGAACCGTAAACTACAACAATCTATGGTATTTGTGCCCAGTATTTGTTCTGCTACATTTAATACTAATTAAAGAACATGAAACGCCAGTGAGCATATGTCTCTTTCTTTGTATGTTCGAGTGCGTGGGCGCCAACGCTATTTCCTGCGTCACTTGCTCAGAGACACTTTTTGGATCTTTCACGTCACGGGGCGAGAAACGAATGAGACATGACGTTTGACAAGATACTGCCTGACAGCTGTGATTGGTGGTCACGCTCGGCTCAGTCACAGCGGGTTGGCCTGACTCCAACTGGTTGGGCACAAAGGAACACAGACAGGTGGAGATAAAGGCCGCCCTTATGACTTCCTGGCCTTTTCAGGCATGAATGGAGGTGGGAGAACGAGCCGTGGCCCAAAAGTCACCACGTGAAAGGCAGTGAGCGCACAATTAAACACATTTAACCTTCACAGGTGGATCCGTTTTCAAACTATATTTCTAAGTAAGGGTGAAGACACTTTTTAAAATATCTAGGTAGATTACAATGCCATTTTTAGTTAAATCACTGGTACTGATGACAGTGGGTTTCAACTTGATGTTAATGCAGGCCAATTCACCCAAGCCATCTCATTCACCCTATTCACCCACACAGTGGGGTGTGTAGGCTAAATCTCTCAACTACTTCAGTATTGTCACTGTGGGCAAAAAAAAAATACTCCATCAACATTCCCCAGCCATCGGAAGCATATGAATGAGCAGTAGCCTTAACGGAGAAAATATATTGAATAGTGGTTGGCATTGGGTAGGATGCAAGATGTCACTGCGGTGACCTGGGAAGTCAGAGTGGACACACACAAGACACGATTTCTGCACAAGCAGGTTCGTATGGGGGCGTGGTCTTCTGTGTGCACCCACAAAGCCACAGGGCCTGGCTCCATTTCTGCTTTTGTTCTCAGTGTGCACTTACAAGCACAGCACCTCTGAAAGCCCTCAGTGGAACTCAAGAACTCAAGGACAGATTAACTGTGTCCCGAGGCTCTCTTACAATCGCCCTTTTGAAATCGCCATTCAGGAGAGAAGATGGCAGACATGTGGAGATGGAACTGCTGTGCACTCGAACTTGATTAAAGCAAAATTTGAAGACACGAATGAAAATATGTGGCAAGCTCAACAGAGGACTTGAGTGAAAACTGAACAGAAGATTTCTTTAAAGGTCTCATCCTGTGAGAAACCATTTAGTGCTTCCTATTTTTGAAATACGGCACGTCACTCCGAGACGCACATGCACGCTGCACGTGAAAATGTTCTTCTAACCTGATTTCCTCCATTAGTCAATGAAAAAAAAATAGGCGGAAAAACAAGCGAATAAAGGTATACAAAGTGACGTAAGTTTGTTAAATAGAAAAAGCCATGCCACAGTTGTGATTACCGAAGGAGTCTCGTTGCAGCACATATTCACTTAGCAAAATATATGTAAGTATGTGTGTTTGTTTAAATCTTGTATTTGAACGTTTAAATCTTGTATTTGGTGTGCTATGACCGAATGGGCTTTGAATGATTGTAGCCTGTGACTAGCATAGTTGAGAACCTGTCATTCTCCCTGCTCCATCTCCTCCACCAACCTAGAACAGCCTGTAACAGGAGCACTAAAGCATTTTTGTCACTAAAACGGGCTCACAGGGCATTCATTAATACTAGCGACCACTGCAAAATTAATGAAAAAACAATGCAACGACACCGTCAAACTAAAGGACTAGCAGGGGTTGGAAATTTGTTTGGGAAGGAAGATGAAAAACTACATGAAGTTAAAAACGAAAGGGGACTCTGAGGTGACACATACACTGGCCAGGCAGGAGACAGTACTACTGGATGCAGAGACGAGGAAGGCAGCTGGAGATCTCTTGGTGGTCAGTTGAGCGGCCCGAGGGGGCAGATGGGAGATGTAGTTCATGTAAGGGATGTGTCAGACACTCCTGGAGAGCTCCCAAACGGTCGCGCTCGCAGGCTCCTGTGCTGACAAGCTCCCTTGGGGTGGGCAACACAACAGGCACCAAAAATAAAGCAGGCTAGAAGGAAGCCCAGTCAGTCCCCGGCCCAGGAAACCTCTCACACACACACAGACACACAAAGACACACACACAGACACACACAGACACACACACGTCAGTGATTGGATTGATGGCCTGTGATTAAATGTCACTACACCAAGGAAGAACCTCTTACCATCATAACGCCATAGGAGCTGTCCAAACCCCCCCAATCTTACTTTTCATCACCTTTCTTGTTGCCACCACTCATCCACACCACGGAAGTCACATCTTCAGTGCCCCACAGTTATCACACTGCACATTAACAGTTGCTGCCTTTCAACTCTCAGAACCACCGAGACTCACTTCTTTTGGCCAAAGAGAGGGGTGGTGTGGCAAGTGGCTGACCCCAACAGGTTGGTGTTGCGAGGAAATGAGTTCCACTCTTCCAGCCTCTCAGTATTCCACCGACTCCTTCTCATCTCTGTTGCCCACCGGAGAATGACACACAGCCCAGGAAAAACAAGGCACTTCAATTTTTCTTTTTTTTCCCTCCTCCATGTCGTGCCTCAGAACTGTTACGGTTTTTTGTGTAACATTGCTTATTCATTGTTTGTCACACAAGTTCAGGAAGAAAACAGCGCTGAATGTTTTTTTTCCTTCCCATTCTCTCGTTGTGTTTCAAGAGGCAATCAGTTACCATTTCTGTCTCCTCTCTCCACTTGGCATTTCTCTCTCCATGCCTCTGGTCTGTTGTTCTGCTTTCTCACAATCGCTCTCCCTTTCTCTCTCTCTCTCTCTCTCTGCCTCTCTTATGCCCGGACTGACCGTCTGATGGGTATTTCTGTGTTTCTGCATATCAGACATAATCAGCCACTTGAGCAGTCCACTGATTCAAATCATCCCCATATACAATAAGCACTGATGCTGTGTAACATAAGCCACAGAGTAAAAATCTAACCTGAGCACGCAACTATTCCCAACTGAGATCCCGTCACATTCGATGATTACATTTAAAAGTTGTCTCAGATGACTTAGTAGAATATTTAACCACAATTACAAGATTGTTTGATAGCTGTATGCTTGGCTGGAGGCCACAATAAATATGGTTTTGTTTTAAATCAGTGTAGCAAATAATAAAGCAATGAAACGTATTTGCTGTTGTCAGTAAGCTGGTGTGTACAGGTGAATAAATTGTTTGTGGGGGCTAAAATTGAGAATCTTCAAGCATGAAATTGATCTTTGTAGATGATTAGAAAAAAAGATCAAGAGGGCAGAGGGGGCATTGAAGTTTGGAGGAACCTGAATGAACCGTCGCATCCCAACACTGACTTTCCACCATGGTGATTTCCTATTGATACTAAGGCTCAGACACCGACCGAAAAATCATTTTTGTGCCAGCCTCATAAGCAGCATTCACAGGTACTAGTCAGCCATCAGGTGCAGTGCTTGCCCCATATACCTGGGCAGAGCTGGTGGCATACCACTGTTGGCAGAGTGTGGGCCAGGGGTGAAGAGGGTTTGACGATGTACAGGTACAGCGGGTAGAGAGGTCAGGGCGATAAGTATGTGTGTGTCTCTCTCGCTCTGTCTCTCTTTCTCTCTGCCTCTGTCTTTCTCTGTCTTTATATCTTTTTCTCTCTATCGCTACCTCTACCTCTATATCTATATCTCACTCACTCTCTCTTTCTCTGTCTCGCTCTGTCAATCTCTCTCTGCCTCTCTCTTTCTCTCTCTTTCTCTCTCTATCTCTATATATCTTTCTCGCTCTCTCTCTGCCTCCCTCTCTCCCTCTCCCCCACCCCTCTGTCTCTCTTTCTGTCTCTCTCTCTCTCTCTCTCTTTGGGTAGGACCCCATCTGTTGCTCCTGAGTCACGAGTGCTTTTCTCTCTCATTATCTCGCCCAGTATCCCTTGAAAAGACCCGCGTCCGCGTGCGCTGCCACTGACCACTCCTTCCTTCCTGTCGTGCTCGTTTTGTGTCAGGGTGATCAGGTGTACAGTAGGTGGGTGTGTAGGTGCTTGGACCTGTGTGTAGGACTGTAGGCGTTTGTGTGTCGTTGTGCGCAAGTGTTGTGTGTAGTGTATGTGCTTTTCTGTCAGTCTGCGTAGGTGCTTGTCTGTAGGGGTGTGTCCCAGCAGCAAGAGAACCATCTACTCCCCTCTATGAGTCTGGTCCGTAGAGGCTGTTTTTTCCCCACTGTGGTCGTGAGTGTCACTGAAGATGCATTAGGAGTCTGACAGTGGAAAGAGGCATGTGTGGATTCACAGGCAGGGCCCACTTGAACACCATCAAAACCCCATTTGCTTTATGCAACAGGCTGCACAGCTGGCCCTCAAAGGAAAGCCTTATTCTTAGCACTGGAAGAGCTCTTCCACAAAGACCATGAAGGGGCTGTACTCAGATGTAAACTTGCAAATGGAATTGTTCATCTGTGTGTGTGTGTGTGTGTGTGTGTGTGTGTGTGTGTGTGTGTGTGTGTGTGTGTGTGTGTGTGTGTCTGTCTGTGTGTGTGTGTCTGTCTGTCTGTCTCTCTGTTTTTCTGTATGTCTGCTGTGTTTGTCCGTGTGTCCTAGTAAGTATGTGTGTGCATACATGACTACATACATGCCTGTGTGTGGATGTGTGTATGTGAGTGTGTTTGTTTTGTGTGTGATTGTGTGTGTGTGTGTGCACATGTATGTGATTTAGTGTTTGTGTGTGTTGGGCAGAAGGGTGCATGTGCATGTGTCTGTATGTGTATTCAAGTGTGTGTGTGTGCGTGTGTGTGTGTGTGTGTGTGTGTGTGTGTGTGTGTATGCACGTATGTGTGTATGAGTGTGTGAGAGAGATTTTGGTTGTGATATGGGTGTGCACCAGTACCAAATCTAAGAGTGGAAATGCATCCAGGCTTTGCAAACATTAAAGGCTTTATAGGATTAGGAGTAGCAGGGCGTTGTCTATATTCCTCTGCTAGTCTCTAAAAACTGTGGAATGGATCCAAAGCACATCAGTGCCTTTCAGCAATGTCTTAACCATCAAATCTTACATGGAAGAGTGAAAAGAGCGAAGTGTGTGTGTGCGCATGCACACATGTATGTACTTGACTGTGTGTGTGTGTCTGTGTATGTATCTCTATGCATGCGTGTGTGTGTGTGTGTGTGTGTGTGTGTGTGTGTGTGCATGCACGCACGCACGTATGTGTTTGAGTGTGTGTGTCTGTGCCTGTGTCTCTATGCATGTGTGTGTGTGAACGCACGCGTGTGTGTGAGTGTGAGTGTGAGTGTGTGTGTGTGTTTGTGTGTGTGTGTGTGTGTGTGTGTGTGTGTGTGTGTGTGTGTGTGTGTGTGTGCGTGCGTGTGTGTGTGTGTGTGTCTGTGTGTGTGTGTGTGTGTTGTGAGCTGGGGGCAGGGGGGGACACATGTGACTAAACAGCAAATTACTAATGAGTCACTTCTGTTCCTCCCGCTGTAAGGGAAATCCAGCACCTGCCCATCGTCAATGCTGTCAGTGTGTCACTCTTTAATTCACACTCAATTCAGCCCAGCTTGTGTATGTTTCACCGTAAGAAGCCCACTGTGAAAGTGTGTCAGTTTTGTGTGTGTGTGTGTGTTTATATGTATGTGTGTGTCTGTGTGTGTGTGTGGTGTCTGTTTTCGTGTGTGTGTGTGTGTGTGTGTGTGTGTGTGTGTGTGTGTGTGTGTGTGTGTGCATGTGTGTGTGTGTGTGTGTGTGTGTGTGTGTGTGTATGTGTGTGTGTGTGTGTGTGTATGTGTATGGGTCTGTCCATGTCTCTGCATGTTGTCTAAATGATACGCCTGCCCTGACAATTACCCTAGACGACACCTTAATTGCCAACAATTAGCCAAGCAGATCCTAATGCTAACACACAGCTCCTCGTAAAACTGTTTTGCATGTACTACTGTTTGTAATGGATGGCCTGTGCTCCTCTTTGATTTGATCAAATACCGCAACACCATAGATTATAATTCACTTGAGGAAATGTCAACATTACCAAAACTAGGTCTCTGGGTCTCGCCTGGCCCCTTGAATTGTGGGAGGCCCAGATATCATATACATGATGAATGGCTACATGTCTGCACTAAAGGATACCGCAATACCCAGAGTCCCAGGCTCATAACGGCAGATGTCTCGTCTCACCTCCGAGGAGTTTCTCCCCTGCCACAACCCAAACGGTTTTCGTACAAGCCGAATTCATACAAACAGTATTCATAAACCAACTTCCTAAATCTCATTGCTCTGTAGCCTACGGAGCTAACCAATCTCTGTTACCATAATAACTGATTTTCTCCCATCAGGTTGAGTGTGATGAGGATGGATGATGGGCCTGAGGTGTGTGGTAAAGCATGCAATGCCTGTTGTAATCCTGTGGGAAAAATTGTAGTAGACTTGCAAACCTGTAGCCTGGTAAACCAGCCCCTCGCACTTTATTTCATTTTGTACAGAGGGTCTGGCAGTGCTTTCATTGACATTGTTGTATTAAGAAGAAATTTTACCTAGCCAATCAGCGAACAGAGGGAGTGTTCATGAGCAATGACATTGACTTTGTGTGGTACAATTGAATTGTAGTGCATAGGCAGGCTAATTGCACACATGACGACCAGACGTTAGCGATTGGGTAAAAGCAGAATCACTTGTTTTAAACTTCAGCAGAGTCCATACATCCAGGATAAAAAATCGTTTCTCTATACAACACTGCCAGAGCCTCTGTACAAAACGAAATGAAGTACGAGGGGCCGGTTTACCAGGCTAGGAAACCTGTGTAGTTCAGCTGATTTCTGCAAAAGCAGAGTTTCAGGATGGCGTGTTGGTGGAGGAGCCGTCAGGCTTTGGCACGGCCCCTTTGTCGTGCTGCGCATGAAGATGAGCCAGTGGCATTTATGCGTTTCCATCAGATCTCTCAACATCCTTCTGACCCCTATCAGCAGGCACTTCTGCCCCATGCCCTCATCAGAAACATTTAAGTGTAAATTGCAGCCTGCCAGAGATCACTGTAGGCCAAGCAATAAAGGTGAGGGAAATTGGAAGGGACTTCACTTCCGATTGCATCGGTTCAATTGCAAAGGCGTTTGTGCTTGTGAGTCTGTTTTATCGCTCTCTGAGTCAGAAGACTTGCCTTTTAATGTGTCTACTGTGAGGACTATACATGTAAAAGCCCACTAAACACATGCAAAACTGCACAACACATGGCCATGAGCGGTTTCACAGCAACATCATGCAGCTCTCGGATTCAAAATTTTACCACTGAATTCAAACCACAAAATCGTGACCTCAAACAGCTGAAGTGCTTGGTGTTGAATTCATTAGGGATGCTTTTAAAAATCCTGTCTTTCCTTAGTATCAGACAGTACTGAATTGAGTATAAAGACAAGCTGAAAACAGCACTAACTGGCATGTAATCCAAGCCAGCATAATTTGCAATGTCCTTGACATACTGTGCCACTGCGTCTGCCAGAAATGATTACTTTGCACTCGCATCAGCAGGATTGTGAGGGAAAACAGCCGCGCTAAGTCATCTGGGGCTGAAAGCAGTGTGTAAGAAGGTGGACAACTCCATCTGTCTGTTTTCTAAGCAGGGCTAAATCAGACAGCAGAGTTGTGAGGTGAGCAGAGGGCAAAGGTCAAGGTCAAAGGACCAAGGTAAATAAAGCTTTTCCTTGTAACACATTGTCTTTACATTTCTCAATTTGCCCCTTTTGTGGTTACAGCACAAAAGCTCAGGAAGTCCATTAAATGTGTTAGTCATGCGATTCTGCCACCCCTGTGCCTGGTCATTAGCACTGAAGAGACGTTGTTGTTGCTGCTACGAGAGAGACATTCTTTTGCTTTCAGGCTCACCTTGCTGCTTGCTACTTGTCACAGTTCAAGGGTCAGCTAAGGCCTTGTTGGCTGCACACATCAAGGTCACGAGTCGGTCAAACTAAAAAGGCTATATCGTCACAGGCGTACAGAGGTATGCTTCAAACAAAGGGCTGTCGGAGCAGCTTTTCCTGAGTACCCATGGTGTGGTCAGTGTGAGTACCCATGGTGGTCTCCAAGCACAGAGAGGGGGGGTGGCCTCGGTGTCACCTGTTGTTCACAAACCAGCACAGATGCAGGGAAAGGGCACAGTGCCTCCAAATAGAACAACGCGTACTATACTGTAGGTCTGACATTCCTGATACAACCTGCTCACAGCTCTCATTCAATCTGGAGAGCAACAGTTTAAACTGTGTGGGAAGAACTGCATTATCTTTATAGGTCAAAATGTTACGGTTACAGTAACCATACATTACAGCACAGTTACAGTTACAGTACATGTCTCATCTGAGGAAGTGCTATAGCTCTATTCATAACTCCCATAGCCCACAGCAGGTGCTGATGTGCCTCACCAAACCACATGTTCAGCCTTGGTTTGTAACAAACAGGCGTACAGTTTTTCCACTCAGAGCAAGTGAAACGCTGTATGATCATTTAAGGGTCTTTGTCAGCTGTCTTTAACTTTCTAAGCTGTCATGCTGTAAGGTCGTACACTGTTGTCTGATAACGTAATTCACTGTTTGTGAGTGAATGAGAAATCAAATTACTGTCTATTGACCAACAGCTCAAAGCATGACAACTGATTGTTGTACTTTGGTCCTCATAGGGTGGCGCCAGTTTTTCACCACCGCGTGACATTTTGTTTGGTTTAAGGCCACGGCCAGCTTGTCTTATTTACTTACCGGAAACTGATGGCTGTCAAGTCGTGACAGACTGTACTGATACTCTTACAGTACCCGCAGAAGCGCCAGACAGCCACAGACACACTACATTATCGCCTTGCAGATTGACGGACCCTGCCAGATATGCCCCTATAGAAGCGATGACCCCTCTACCCCTGTTGTGGTAGAAAAACAAAGGCCAGTGAGTCATCCTAAATCACCGCTGGGTTAAACTTTGCCTACATCTACGCAGGACAAGAACCCTGTTGCTATAGTGGAAGTATCCTATTAAGCTGTCTCATGGTGTGACTTGTCCTCTGTGAAAGTAACAAATGTTTTCACTATATGCTCTTCTCTAAATCCGATTACATGTCTTGCTTATCAGTGATCCTTGTTGTGCAAAACCAGATGATCATCTGTCCTTTCAGTCCGTATTAGCGAGTTCCATCTGAGGCTCACTGATGGGTCTGGAATTTCATCATCTGGAGATTTGCATCCTGTTTAAGTCAGCCGTAAAGATGTCACGATCTCATTTATGGACTCATCATCCTGCATGTCTCATTAGTTGATAGGTGCATGACCAGAATTATATTGATGTACAGTATGTGCTGTGGTTGTATAGATTGGTGTTTGCTGTTTAATGCCCAGATTTGTATATATAAATAAAAGTGATGAAGTGTGTGTTTTTGTGTGCATGTGTCTTTTAAAGTTTGTGTGTGTGTGTGTGTGTGTGTGTGGGCTCATTTCCACCAAACTCTCTGCGTGTTCAGCGCGTGCCCGTTTTCTGTCCGTATTCGTTTAGAATGCACATTAACAGATTAGACCATTTCCACCGCATGCCTCATCTGAGCGTATTCTGTCCCTATACAAACCTATTGTACACGGATACAAGCTGTACTCGCTCAAGTCGGTGGAAATGAGGCCTGTGTGTGTGTGTCTGTCTGTGTGTGTGTCTGTGTGTGTGAGTGTGTGTTTGTGTGTGTGTCTGCGTGTCCGTGCATATGTGTATGTGTGCATTTTCCTGATGGAGATCTTTGGTTAATGTGACACACCGTTGGTTGGAGGGCCCTCATCGCACGTCTCCTCCGCTGGCGGACGGATGAACGCCCACGTGCGGCACACACAAGATTGATGACCCAGGGCTCCCCCCCTCTGTTCCGTCTTCCCTAACTGACAAGTGCCATCCATAACAGGCCTCGCCACACACGTAATGAGATTACTTTCATAACACCTACTCACAGAGTAAATACAACTGCCACAATTGCATCTCATATCCATCTTTTTTGAGACTCAAGTTGCCCTCGCCCAAATCTGATGTTGTAAAGGATAACGTTAATATGATGTCAACGTTAATATGATGTTAATATAATGTCAATGTTAATATGATGTTAACATCATGTCAACGTTAATATAATGTTAATATGATGTCAGTGTTAATATAATGTTAATATGATGTTAATGTTAATATGATGTCAACATGCCCTTAACAGAGAAATAGCGTAGCTATAAGTCATAAGGCACATTTTTTTTGTAATCAGGTAAAAGCAGGTTTTTGTTATCCTACAGCGTTTTTGTTTAGATCGGCAGATAGTGTTGATGCAGCTTTGATGTTGATGTTTAAAATGTTGCTGGTATAGTCATATGGAGGACCGATAAACAAACTGCTTGTGAAAATGTAAAAAACGCTTTCACTGCAGTCTCTCTCTCTCTCTCTCTCTCTCTCTCTCTCTCTCTCTCTCTCTCTCTCTCTCTCTTTCTCTGTGTGTTTCTTTCTCTGTCTCTCTCTCTCTGTGACTGTGTGCACACTTTTGGTCACTACAAGCCAAATCCACTGGCTGTAAGGCAAGATTGCTAGGTTGAGATTTCCAGGATGTTATCTATGTTTCTTTTAGGTTGGTTTGACAGATGTTCTTGTTATAGAGCTTAACCTCAGTGATGAGAAAAGACAACCCAAAAGGGTTGTGAGGGGTTAACATGTGTGGGAGAGGTCACAAGTGGTCACAGTGAATGTGGACAGTATTGTAAGCCTAGAGTGATGATCTAAAGAACTAAAGAACTCATAAAACCTGTCACGTATTACCTGAAAAACTGACCTGATGATTCATTGGCTGCCTTCAACCCATTTGTTCAGGGAACTGCTGTGGTCTCAGAGACATTAAATTGATGAATGATGTATAGAGGACTACAACATAGCTAACAGTGCCAATACAATCATATGGTTTTGTCTTTTACTTTAGGGTGGTTCCTGAAGCTGTCAAAGATGCATTTCAAAGATCATTTTCAGACTCTCTCAGATCCCTTTTGGATAGTAGTATCGCCTGACTTCATGTTGTAGCTAAAATCCGTCTAGGATAATCAATCACTGAATGATTGCAGTGCTTGAGTTTTTACTGGTAGGTCTAAAATTTATCAATTGTTGTTTAATTTAATATGTGAAAATAATACCTACTAGAAAAGCACTCAGAGAGCGCAGACCTCCGCCAAGGCAGCTCAGATCACCACCAAAATCTAATCACTTTTAAGATAGCCACAAGAGGGCGACAGTTCTGTGGAGAACAATTTGGCAATTTGACAAATCTCGCAATGGTGAAGAATCCTTTAAAAAAATCCAGGAGTCCAGATGGTGCTCCAGATCACCACCAAAAACTAATCAGTTCTAAGTTAGCCAACTTCTGATCTATCCTGAAAATTCAGTCGAAATCTGCCCAGAACTTCCTAAATTGTGCTGTTAACAAACAGACAAACAAACCACAGCTGGCAAAAACATAACCTCCTTGACAGAGGTAAATATATCAGATGTCAAAACTGATTTAAGAGAACAGAATTGAAGAACACTGACTAAAGTTTGCCCAGTAAATGTCAATATGTGCCAAAAGTGTATAGCATGTTATCCTCTTGTCCAGCACACGTGATATGATTTGAACCATGGGAATGGCTAGCTTTCAGGCTGTGAAGATGAAGTAGGCTCTAATGGGTCATATAAATGTGGGTATTTTACATATGTAAACAATATTAAATAGACCCCTTGAACATTAGACAGGGCAATGAGTAAAGAATGAAATGAGATATGAATGCAGAAATATAGAACATTGTCAACTGTTAAAACATTAACCAATAAGCAATAAGAAATGTCTACAATAGTGTACAATGTCTACAATTGCATATACCCTATGAAATGTTGAATCCAGTAATACTCTTAATTTAAATACAGTATACGTGTTGCTGCACATGTACACTATGCTATGCCATTACACTACATATGACTTATCACCTAATAAGACAATGTTCACAAAGTAGGCAATTCCTAAATATACCTATTACTTTTGAATTAAAGCTACAATTCCATATATTCTTTAATCTGTGTAGCCAAGTCTTCATAAAGATTTGGCTCTCTGAACAGACGTGATGGTTTACTACTGGTGGTGGTTTACTACTGTATGTGAAATGTCCTGTTTCAGGGCTGTTTTCTGAGCGGATTTTGAAGCAGAGCTGCCGTAGTTGGTCTCCATCTGTCACTGTGCTCTGTCTCCTCAGTCCAGGTGGAGCAGCGCAGACAAGACTAATTATCCCTGTGCCAGTCCCTCCTGAATCTCCCAGCTCCGCTTGTTTACTCACAACTCCCAACCTGGGGAGGGATGTGCGACATAAGAAAACATAATCTGATTCAATAAGTGTGTTTATGTGTGTGTGTGTGTGTCTGTGTGTGTCTGTTTGAGGAGGAGGAGTGTGTGTGTGTATTTGTGTGCGTGAATGTGTTTGTGCATACTCGGGTCCAGGCATGTGTGTGTGTATGTTTTTCACAGTGTACCACAGAAGTGATGATGGATGAAATAAATCATTTGCCTCTTCCAAGATGTAGCTCTGTTAATTCTCTATATAGCTGTATTCCAAGAGATATGTCTATCTTTCAAGAGTCTGCTCTGTCTGTTTGCTTATTTGTGTAACATTGGCAAAGCGCAACACAATGCCCTCTCAACAGACGTCCGCAACACGGGGAGTGCATATTCATGTAACAGACCCTCCTCGGGCACGAAAACCCGATTGTGCTTTTTATAATCTCTATTATTTGACAAATTACACCCTCTCCAATTAGGGACTGTGTTTGTTTTCCTTTGAAGTCCACGCTCAAGCTGTCAATGAAGGCGCCGCACGACGCTGAAATTTATGGTGAGATGATGTTTTTCCTCGGGGACAATTATTTAAAGAGCGGTCCGTCTGCTTTCCCCCACGGGCTGGGGAACTTGGCTTTGTGTTTGTTCCCTCGGGAGGCCAGTCCACACTGTACTGCAGCTAGAGAAGGCTGTGTGGATGTGGAGCACGTGCCCGTGCTCGTGGATCCTCGCATCTGGTGACTAAAATGGAGGGCAACAATGTGCAGCCCTTAATAAGAGCACAGTCTGTACAGGGGCCCTCCGGAAGATTTGCCACTGGGTGGGAAATAGCTTTGGGGTGTCTAAGGGGGGATAAGATGACAGCTTGCCAGAGATTAGATTGCTGGGTTGTCACGTAATGTGGCTCTCCTGACTGAGAAATGGTCCTTGAAATTTCTCCAACTCCATCTACTACACAGTGGGAACAGTGTGGAGGCACACTACGAGTTAGAGATATTATATTTTTCTATAATATCATATCGCATTATTGTGGTGGACAACTGTCTGTGGCAGGGCAGCCACTGACTCATTACTGTAGGAGCACAGGAAACACTGGGTAAAACCTATCCATAGTCACCTATGATTCAGCCTCAGTAAACAGTCATGAGATTCGATTAGCTGACATTTCTGCTGCCTAAAATGACTTCATCTGAAGTTATGTCAATCAGATTTATTCAAATACAGACAAAATTTGCATTAGTGTGAAAACATTATGATATACATCATACACCTCAGTCTTGGTCGTGCCATTAATTCACAAACAAATAATTCCAATCTTTAACTTGGAATTTTAGAATTTCCATCTGGTATCTGTGGCTGAAAATCATGGGCGTCTCTAATAAATAAAACAGTGATATGAAAAACGTGGTTATTTGTGTGGGGTACAGAGACAGCCTTATGTAACAGTCAAAGGCAGTGGTGCGTAGCACAACATTGTTTTTATGAAACTCTGCTTTTGCTCACATTTATTACAAGTCTGCTGTGAGAAGGGATTTCTAACAGTCACACACTGACTGTAGAGAACAAAAAAAGAGTACAAAAAAAGTTTAATTTATCAAGTACAATAAAGCAGATGCGGCAACAGCATGAGTAACCATGTTGTTTGTTAAAGACACAATGAAAGTCATATAAAACACTATGAGGGGGTACTGTACCATGTTCAGAGGTCATGATCAACAGTAATACAATGCATCTACGTACATCCCTCACATTATAAATGGTCAGAATTGAAACTGGTCTGTACTTCAGTGTATGTGTTGTGATGTAATCCTTAATTCTGTGCTTGAATGTTTAAATAAGACTTTGTTTTATAATCTCCCTTATTGTTATAATCTCACTTATAAAATATCTGCCAGAAGGCCACAGTGGCCCTGATGCCCTTCCACAAAATTGACAACAAAAAAGGCCAAGTGGCCTTGCCCCTAAAATGACGAAATTCCAGGCCTGTGCCAAAGTCATGTGTCAGTACCTGCAAGTAATTTACATTAAGTGACTTAAAGTAGTGATTGTTCATTGTACTAGCTTGTGTTATGTAGAAATTATGATTTCCTTATGTGTTTTTGTGAAGGTGTCTACATAAGAGTGACATGAGCCCTTTATAAACATGACACATATCATGAACATTAATGGCACTTCATTCAGGTTTGCCATTAAGTGTCATTCGGTTTTATTTATTATGTTATTTGTGCCGTAAGGTTTGGTGTATCTTGTACGTCTTCTGTCTGTCTTGTATTTAATCTGGTAGGATCCAAAGAGAGACCTGTGCTTTGCTTTCCCTTCATTTTTAAATCCATCACTGTTTGTCTGGCAGAAACCACTCTCCGAAAAGATATAAACCATTTTTCCCCAGTAACAGCCCCTGAGTAAATTGCGTGTAATATTGCAGTACCTTCGGCTCTCACCCACACTATCTGAATTGGCACTCTTCTGCTCTCCTCTACAAGGCTTGCCCCCTCCCTCTCTCTCTCTCTCTCTCTCTCTCTCTCTCTCTCTGCCATCCTGAGTACCGCCATGGTGCAAGAGGACAGTGAGTGTGCCTCTATGCCAGCACACTCGTCTCAGCCTCTCATGCTGTCCAGCACACCTTTCTCCTCACCCCTTACCAGCACGCCTTCCCCCCTCTCTTCCTCGCTCTTCCTCCTTGTGATCTTGTGATCTCATGCTGGCCAGCACAACTTTCTCTTTGCCTCTTGCCATCATGCCTTCCTCCTCTGCTCCTCTTGCTCCTTGTGATCTCATGCTCCTTGTGATCAAGGAAGCACACCTTCATCCTCGCCCCCTCATGCTGCCCAGCATGCCTTGCCCCACTCCTCCTCTTGCACCCCCCCCCCCCCCCATGCTGCCTAGCACACCTTCCCCCTCTCCTCCTCTTGCTCCTCTCCCCGTCATGCTGACCAGCGCACCTTCTTCCTCACCTCTTGCCAGCATGCCTTTCCCCTTCTCTTCCTCGCTTTTCCCCTTTTGATCTCATGCTGGCCAGCACCCCTTTCTCTTTGCCTCTTGCCACCATGCCTTCCCCCTCATCTCCTCTTGCTCTATGCCCCCTCATGCTGGCCAGCACACCTTCATCCTCACCCTCTCCTGCTACCCAGCACACCTTCATCCTGGACCTCTCCTGCTGGCCAGCACACCTTCATCCTCACCCTCTCCTGCTACCCAGCACACCTTCATCCTGGACCTCTCCTGATGGCCAGCACACCTTCATCCTGGGCCTCTCCTGATGGCCAGCACACCTTCATCCTCACCCTCTCCTGATGGCCAGCACACCTTCATCCTGGGCCTCTCCTGCTACCCAGCACACCTTCATCCTCACCCTCTCCTGATGGCCAGCACACCTTCATCCTCACCCTCTTCTGCTGGCTCCACTCCAGACTCCATTTAGGGGTCTTTGTGTATGCGCTGGCAGCACCCAGAGCACCTCAGAGGAGCTGATGAGTTGCGGTAACACACTCTCTATCCATGGGTTTGTCACTTCACAGGACATGTTTTGTTTCCCGTATCCCCACAGCTGTTGTGTGTGAGGCTCAGGAATGTGGGGTGTTTATCTACAGTACTGCATGCATAAAACACGGCAGTGGGAGTCTTTTCGTGTGTGTTGTGGATCATGTGGATGAAACATGATCACTGGAGACTTGCTAAATTCGTTTGCTTGTGTTCAGAGCAAGGCAATCTCCACAGAGCCATATTTGCAGGTCTGTGTATAGCTCTGGATCTGTAGATAACACACTGCCCTCTAGAGTGGCAATGTAGGAATGACACAACAGCCCGATAAGAAACAATTGGCTTTTTTTTTTCGCCAATTGTAAGTAACAATTGGCTTTTATTATTAAATCGATACAGCTGAGAGATTGTGTTGACCCCAACGGGGATAGCTAAGGTGACCTAACTGGTAATAAGACGTACAACTCCTGAAATGGAGTTAGATTTGGGGTATATACTGGAGCTTTTTATACACACTTTTAATTCATTTCTTTGACATATTATATCCCTTTTTAATGGCCTATTGAGCTTTGCTCTTTCACCTTCTTATTTAATACTTTCATTTAAATATCAGTATTTTCTAATGCCAGAAAACTGCTACATAATATATCATCATTGTCATTATTATTATTATTATTATTATTATTATTATTATTATTATTATTATTGCTGGAGTTGTGCAGTGAAAAGAACCTCACAGTTGACTGTTATGGGTAACTATGCTGTGGATGTATTATTTGTCATTACAAAATGTAGACAAACTATGCTGTTATGTATGACAGTGACATATTCCTGTTTTGTAGTAAAAAAAAATTGTAGTCCTTCCTGCAACGAAAAGACTACATTTACCATTAATGAAGTTGTTTTCTTCCAGAAGATGAAGTCATCTTTAAAGTAGAACTGTAGTCTTTCTGTTGACATCCGTTTAGAAATAATCCAGGTGCATCAAGCGGACCCAGAGGAAAGATTTCTTCTATGTCTCACTTGTTTCTCCTAGACAATAGTGAGATCACAGTGATACAAAAATAAGACTAGTGTCTTTGTCTCCTGCTTCTCAGGTTTCTCTCTGGAGCAAAATAGTTTTGTTGTTTCAGTGTAGACTCCCTTTAAACTACAAATGAGATCTCAACAATGTTTCAACATTGTATGAGAAAATAAAAAAGTAATACTTAAATAAGCCTTAAAAGAGAATCACCATTTTGTCTCCTGTGCAACAGAACAGATACAAATCAGAAACAAAAGTTTCCTCTGGGGACATGCTTAACATATTGTCAGGTTCTGAAGATCCTTCTCAGTATGAGCCTGGTTTACCAGGACAAACGCCTGATGGATCAATATAAAGATCTGCCTCAGGCTCACCTCAGAAGAAGATTTGCCTTTTTTATAGGAATACATTCTAAATCTCACTGAGATTTCTACATGCTAAGTGAATGCTGATTATATGGTCTTTTGCCACTTAACAGGGCTGCTATGTGTCTTTAAAAAGAATTTATTTTCTATTTGATACATATAAGGGTCTTCTGTTAAAGTGCCTTAATTTTATGTATTTTTTGTTTGGTCTATTTTGTTTTGGTCTTAAAGTAACATTAATTCAGAGATATGCTGTTTGTCAGAAACATACAGAGATATTAAATGAGTTTACTAGCATGCAAATTATTTTTATCCTCTTCTCCATATATTCTTTACTCAAGGTCAAAGTCACTGGGGACTGATAGAGGATTCACAGTCGATAGAGCTGTGAGTGACAGTTCATCCTCGTCACCTCCCACCACTGGAGGGCCTGTAAGTCAGATGATGCTCAGGATGAAAGGTGGGCTGGCAGCTGGCAGCTTTGCGGAAATGTATTACACGGCATCCTGTCCCCAGCTTACCATTACCAAACGCTCTGTGTCTGAACTTCCTGCTAACACTGACAAATGCAGTGCTTTTGGTCTGTCTGAAGCCGCTACGGTGGCACAACATGGAGAGGTATTCCATGACCTGGCATGCATAGCGAGGATGCTGGAAAGATTGCTATCCAGTGAAAATATCGACCAGATTGCCTAAAACCATGTTGGTCAGATGCAGGGTGTTCTCCAGGACAGCAGCCCATCTACTGTACCTGTGGCTTCATATTCATTACCCTGTTTCTTTGTTGATGTTATAAAATAAAAGAAAGTGTATTTGCGTTAGCCTGGTAAACCAGCTCCTCGTACTTCATTTCATTTTGTAACAAATGAAATGAACTCTGAGGGGCTGGTTTACCAGGCTAGATTTGTGTGCCTACGCTTATTAAATAAATTAATCTACTGCTACAGTGAAATCATGTCAAAATTTCAATTCCATGGGACTCAAGTTTCTCTATTCTCTATGAAATCAAATCCGACTTGCCACAAATGAGTCATATATGAGTACGAACTGTTGTTAAAATGCTTGAGCTGCTTTTGTGAAACCTGTTAAGTTAACTACAATATGGCTTAACCATTCAGTCAAAGTAAAAAATATAAGTTGTACTGTAGCTGAGTATTTTTCTGTTTCATTTTTAACTGCTGAACACCAGTGCTACTCAGGATCAAACTTAGAAATTTTAGAAAAATAGGTCACCTGACCCAAAAAATGACCCCAGAACCTCAAACATACTATGCATTTATTAACTATACAATTATTTTTATTTATGCTATAATCTTCTGTTTATGGAAACTTGACTAACGTTGATCTTCTAAAACGTCTTAGTCTATTAATGAACCCTCTAAAGGCCAAGACCCTTTATAATTAAAAAATAAATACTATAAATGAATGTTGACATACATTTAATACCAATTTTCTAACTGGCCTTTAAAATATCATCTTGGTCTTTGCTAAGGATATCAGGATAACAGTCCCTCATCGAAACTCATACACCCATTCATTATGATCACTCCATTTACCTATTTACCTTCTGGAATAAAACTGACCCACATTTTAAAGAAAGTTTCAAACTCATTTGTTCCTTCATTTGAGGCCACTGTTATCATATTTAAAGTGCTCTTTTAAAACTTTTTTAGTCCATTACGATTACACTGTCACATATTTATCTTATTTTATTTGTTACAATTGTGAAGATATACTGCATTACATCAAATTAATGTATTAAGCATGTTGTACTCCACTTGGTTTGACATCTCTGGAAGACTCCAGACGACATTATTGCAGGCCATCAGTTTTTATATTCCCGGTGACTTAATCCCTATAAGATAAGATAATGGCATTTCATCCATTACAGCCATTCTATGCAGGAATTATTCTGCTATTATGCTTACAAAAATGACCCATTATAAAACATTATCTGTTTTCTAAATCATATAAATGGGTTACCAAAGAAATATGATGTAAACATCTGCGCGCGCATTCATTTTCTGCCTTATGTACACATGCCGTCTCATCTATATTCATTGTGTATTGATGTATTTGGCACTGCTGGTTTGTATGGTTTGATGGTTGCTTAGTACCGCAGCCCTTTGTGTTTTGTTAAAGCGCCCTCTAGTGGTATTCTTCCAGTCCTGCCGCTGGCTTTAAATGAATGCATGTGCTATGAGCGCTATCTAAGTTGTCCGTGTGCTTAAGTACACAGTAAATTGCTTGGTAAGAGGCACAAATCCCCAGAACAGCTTGAGCAATAGGGAGTAATCCTGTTCATGTCATGTCAATCAGATAGTCCTCTGTCTCTCGTCCATTTGCTGCCCTAAATGCTATTGAGTTTTAATACACTAAGTGAGGCCCGTCAGTCAACACACCCAAAGGGTAACAGTGGGATTTCTCTGCCTGCAAAATTAGAAGCACACACACTCAATTAGTCATTTGGGCTTTGAAGTTAACAGTAAAAAGGTTGCTATTGTGATCTATTGTTAGCCATCCGGCACTGAGGTTTCCCATTATGTGTGGTGTGTTGTTTGGGATACACGTTCATTACTGTAGGGAGCAATGCTGACTGTCACTTTGAGGTGCTGGTATGAGATGGACATAGCACCACCTAAAACACAAATAGCCTATTATACGCATTCCGATGTAGGTGTGGTTAAATATAGGTCTGGTTTTATATAAGGTTAGCAGTTACTGATCTCTCTTAAAAAGGCCTACTTAGTTACCGTGTAGTCTTCATGATATGAAAGGAAGAACAAGAGACTAATACATTTTCATAATTATTAACCTCACATTCACTCAAAAAGAGACAGGAGCATTTTCATGTTCTTTATTGATTTATAGACATTGATTTTCTTTTTTTTTTTCTTTTTTTTTCTTACTGTGGTAACTCCAAGTTCATATCAATAGTAATTTCCATAAAGTTCTGTTTTCATCATTTAAATTACATTTATTATATTTTACTCACATATGTACTTATTGGTTGATTTCCTTATTGCAATAAACAAGAGTAGCCGGTATGAGTTTGAATATTGCTACGGTTTCGCCATACATACTCTTTGCCCCTCTGACAGTCAAAAATTCAAAAATAACTTTATTGGCAAGACGAGATTGTTTCAGAGCTTCTCCACGAAAAGTCTCGCTGCTGTTGGAGAGGGTGAGGGTGGGGTAAGGCTAAGGCTAACACATACTTCAGCACTAACAGAACACCTGCCCAGGAAAGTTCCAATGAATCTATTACTTTACTCTAGACAGTTTTTTTTATTTATTTATTTCATTATTATTATTTTTTTAAATTACACTGAGGACACTTCATTGGGGATGACTACGGGATGAACATATCTCAGACGTTATATCTAAGTTCTCTTTTTACGGAAGTAACTAACCATATGTGTGCGTGTCTCAAACTCTGTGAAATACGTGGGGCCTGTGTGTGTCTGTGTGTGGACATGGGTGTGTGTGTGTGTGTGCATGTGTGTGTGTGTGTGTTGAGGTAAGGTTTGCTGTTTACGGGGGTCAGGGTGGAATGGGTGGAAGGGTTGTGGGGGGGTAATGACACCTGTGAGCTGACGTGATACAGTATGCTGAATATAACCACAGGGGCTGGACCCCTGGGTCCCCGCTGGGGGGGTTGTTTGGGGCCAGGGGTGGGGGCGGGGGGGGCTAGCGATAGGGACAGGCCGCACTGTTGAGTGGTGGCAGGCTACAGAAATGAGAGGACAGCTTCCTTTCCAGCTTGAGTGGACACTATCTGCGCACACACACACACACACACATACACGCACACACCACTGTAAGACACACTAAAACGGGGACGACGGCACTGGTCCTGGTACAGTACTTCAATCACAAATGAAAAGTGAAACAGATAAAATCAGAGCTGTATCAAGGTAGACGAGCTGATTCAATCAATGCACGATGGTGTGGGCTAACTCTCCAGTTAGCATTACGTCATGGCAAAATCACTTTACTCAAACGGTATGTCTCACACACAAAAACTGGAAAAATTATAAACAATGCAACCAACAGAAAGGAGATAAAATAAAACAAAGACCATTCTTCTAGACTACTGCATACAGTGGGGTCAACTACGTTTAAAATTCAACTCAATTTCTGAATGATACCCTGTCCCCCAAGCAGAGATAAGTAGGGCCCTTTAATATGAAGGGCCAGTCCCTCCCTAAAACCAGCTACGTTCTTCCTCCTACCCGTCCCCTCTACACCCCCACCCCCACCCCTCTACACCCAAAGGCTAATCTCTGACTACTGGGGGAGCAAGTGAGCCTTTGAAGCAGGCACAGTTTCCCTGTTGACAGAACCCTGTACAATAACATGACATGTTTTACCAAGACTGAGTCACACACACCACTCAACTTGCTTATTGCATTGCAATATCTCAACAACAGTAAGACATTATAGCACATTGCTTATCAATGGAAGGACACTGTGTATTAACAATGCCAGTACACTGTGAGAATAACATGGAAAAAAATAAAAAATAATTAAACAAGAAACAAAAAATGTCCAACATGACAGGCCTCAGTTCCCATTTTTTCTTTGTTTGTTTTGTCTTGTCTTGCAAAGCACAAGTTTATGAGAACACCGCAAGTTCCACACTCTGACCCTCTCAAGTGCAGTTCACAATTTATACCTGAATAGAAAAATAGTTTTTTTTTCTGTCCATTTTCCTGGATATCATTATATCTCCTATTTTTCACATCACTAGTTGTTCATTTATAACAGTGTACAATGAAAACCAAAAAGAAAAAAAGAAAAGAAACAAAAACAAAAAAAGTCCATTGCGAAAGAATAACAATAATATCCATTAAATGGCTTTTATTCATGACAGGAAGTTCAAACCAAAACCAGAGGGGGGAAGAGGAGAAGTTTGCAGACCTCTCCCTCTTTGACCTTTAAAGATAAATTCTTTTGTTTATGTCTCCTGGTTTCCCTCCTGTATTCTGAAAACTATGTTCAAGGTTAAATCTCCTTTTAGGTTTTGTTTTGTCTCAGAGAGATGGCTCCCTTTCTCCTCACAGTATAGCCTCTTTGATGACCTTGAATTCCCAAGGTCGTTGCCAAGCCCTACTCTCTCTCTCTCATCTCGGCCCTGCGTGGGTGGCTTTGGTAAGGGTGGGACTCTCGGGCAGATGTGGAAAATGGGAGACAGAGCTCCATACACACACACACACACACACACACACACACACACACACACACACACACAAACACACACACACACACACACACAAGGGGATGCTATTGCTGGTCAAAGCTTGAGGTGCGGGTGGGTCGCTATGTTGCATAAATCACCTCTCGGCAGAGAAGGGAACGAGAAGAGGCTGTTTCAACGTGTGCTTGGTTTTCCCTGTGTCTTGCTGATATATACAATATGACTCCGGTGTGCCGAATGGAAGAAGCCTACTCCTGATTTTTCTCCAGGGTTCTACTGAATAATGCCATTCTCAGTCTATGGACAGCTAAGCCATCCTCACTAGTTCAGCAAATTTTTCAGCTTCATTTCATTGATATCAACAGGCTTTGAAAACAAAAAAAAGAATTCAGACTATTCTACTCTATACAATAGAATAAATATAAGTCAACTGTTCGGCCTTTTTTTGATATCCAAAAAGAGATGTTTCTCATCTGGGTGCGCGTTTGCCAACAGAGGATAGGAGTGACACCAGGAACATACAAGATGGTGTCCTTGTCTCTCTCTCTCTCCCTCTCTCTTTCTCCCTCTCTCCTCTCAGACTGCTGTTTGATTGCTATGAAGCCTGACACGTTCCACCAGCCTAGCGGCCCTGTTTGGAGTTGACATTGCTGTCTTTAGCTCGGAAGCGGCCACGCGCTATCATCGTACCAAGCCTCCAGGTCGTCGTTCTTCACTGAACTCAATGCTGGAACCATCTCTCACCTCGTACCCTCATCCACCCACCCACACCCAACCCCTGCCCCACCCCACACCACACATACACCCCCAACAACCCCCTTTAATGAGAGAATGTGTTCCCCAACAGCCCTCTCTCTCCTCATCATCCTCCATCTCTCTCCATCGCTCTCTTTCTCTCTCACCTTCCCTCTGTCATCCCCCACTCCACCCTCCATCTCACCACAGGCTGCTGTTGACACAGAAATACCTTGTCATGAGCTGGAGCGTCTAATGAGAGCTGACTCTCGTGTGTGTCGGTGATGGCGGGCTCCCCCCTCCCCCCCTTCCCACCCCATGGGCAGAGAGACACGGGTGCTCCACAGTCCCCCTCCTCACAGGCCGAAGCTGTACACGGGCCAACAAGTCGATCACAGCGAAAGAGACCACTTTAAAAAGCAGCTAAAACCCTACGGACATGACGTGTTTGAATCAAAACAGGTTGATTTTTTTGTCCTTTTTTTCTTCTTTTTTTTGTTGTTGTTTCGTTTCCTCTTGTTTTGTTTTGTTTTTTTTCTTTTGTCTGAGGTGCATAGGGCAGAGGAGGACACGACTGACCCTTGGTGACAGGGCGAGACGCCAGGGACAGTTCGGCCGTGGCCGTCATGGCCGCCGCTGTGTAACGTCAGCATCGTCCGTCATGTGTACGGGTCGGTCGAGCGTCTCTAGGAAGAAGCATGTCTCACGATCTCCACAGAAACCCCAATCTCAAGGATTCCTACATGAGCTGCTACCATCTCACAGTGTCTGTATAATGTGTGTGTATTAGTGTCTTGTGTGTGTGTGCGTATGCATGTGTTTGTGTGTGTGTGTGTGTGGGGGGAGAGTAGGGATGTGTGTAAGGGGTAAGGGAGAGGGAAGGCAAGCTCTGATGTCTCCTGTGGCACGCCACCCCCTCTTTCATTTTCTCTCGCTTGCTCTGCTAGCTCTCTCTCTTCCTCTCTTCCACTCCACCTCCCACTCCTCTTCCTCCTCCTCCTCCTGCCAATCACGTTGTCAGCTGGCTGAGTGCACAGTGGAGCCTGGAGCCCACGGGGAGAGAGGGGGGGATGACAATCCTCATTTCATATGCTCTCTCTCTTCTTCTCTCCGCTCTTCTCTTCTCTCCATCATTCACTTGCTCCTCTCACTCTCTCTCCTCCTCTGATCTTGCCACATGTCAGTTGCTGATTGGCTCGGTGCAGTCCGCAAACACAGTCCGTGTCTACGGTCACACACACACACGCACTGATTGGTTGATTTGATCTCTTCGTCACAGTGTGCTTTTAATATGTCATATTTTTGTTTTGTTTTGTTGGTTTCCTATTTATATTTCATGTTTTTTTTTGGACGGGGGAGGGGGATGGGCGTGAGGGAGAGGGAGGGGAGCTGCTGCCCCTGACTGGCCTCATCATTTTGTGGTGGGGTGGGGTGGAGTGGGGTCTTGGGGTAGTTGTGGGGGTTACAAGTATGTGGACGGGTGGATGAGTTGGTGGTGGGGTTTCGGACCGGGTGGGTGGGGGTGGTGGTGGTGGTGGGGGTTGTTTGTTGGACTGGCTGGAGGAAGGGGTGCAGAGAAGGAGAGGGACGGTAGGGACGGGGCGGGGCGGCGCGGGCGGCCGTCAGTACGGGGAGAAGAGGATGGGGCCGTGGGAGGTGCGGATGGGGCCGGGCGCGGGCCGCAGGATGGCGTGGCTTAGCGGCGGGCCCTGGAGCAGGTGGTGGTGGGCGTGCGGGTGGGGCGCGGGGGCCGCCGCGGCTGCCCGGAGGGCCAGCGGGTTAGAGGAGGCCGCCGCCGCCATGGCTGCCGCCACAGCCAGAGGGCTGGGCAGGAGGCCGGCGCCCAGAGCTTTGGTGAGATCCTGAGAGAAGGACAGAGAGGACTGACATGGAGACAGGGGAGGGGGAGACAGGACGGACAAGGATGAGCATCACACACACACACAAACACATATACATACTGTGTACACACATGCAAACATATTTACATAGAGAACTAGCTCAAACACTAGGCTCTTCTCAGGTAGAAGAATTTTAGCCTGGTAAACCAGAACCTTGTACTTCATTTGATTTTGTACAGAGGGTCTGGCCTTGCTGCCATTGACATTCATGTATTCGGACCAAGCGAATCCGAGCCAATGAGCGAACAGAGGGAGTGTTCATGAGCAATGAAGTTGACTTTGTGTGCTACATCTGAATTGTAGTGCATAGATAGCCTAATGCCATACGTGACGACCAGACGTTAGCGATTGGGTAAAGTCAGAGCCACTTGTTTTAAACTAAGAGTCCAAACCTCCAGGAAGAAAATGTTTCTCAATGTAGCAAGGCCAGACCCTGTGCACAAAATGAAATGAAGTACGAGAAAATGTTGGCATTTCTTTTGCCTTTGCCAGTATCTAAACCATGAATACAGTATGCCATATTTTACAGTATACAGTGTGCAGTATATACACAGTATATATGGTGTATACACTTTACAGCATATCACTGTTCAGCCTATACTTTATCTTCTGTGATTGTTTTAGTGTGATATCATGTTCTTAGTCTTTTAACAATACTGCCACCGCGAAGCACTTTGTGTCTGTTTTGACTGTGATACTGTGTTTTTAGTTTTTTATAATCCTGCCAATGTAAAGCACTTTGGGACTTGGTTGTAAAAAGAACTATACAAATAAATGTTACTTTACTTTACTTTAACGTTATATCACTATATCCCGTTTCTATACACTTCATTTTCAAAAATGTTATTTCGGAATGATTTCACCACAAACTACTCTTGATACATGGACTAAGGCCTTAAACTTTCTCCATGTGACTTGGCAGTTGTGTGGGCCTTTGTGGATGGGGCATACTGTAGGGGTGTCAGGGCTTACCGTGAGGTCAGCACCCCTGTGCTTCTTGTGCCTGCTAAGGAGAGGGTTGGGCTTCCCCGCTACTCCATCGCGGTGCCTTCGACTTGATATGTGCTACAGGACACAGAGGAGACAGGGACAGGGACAGGGACGGGGACAGGGACAGGGACAGGGCACAGCATGAGTGTCTCAGCAGACATGGGGGACAGCCTGAGGTCATGAGTCTGAGGTCGCTATCATGGAAGGAATGTGAAGTCTACAGAGATCCCCAGAGGAGTCTATTCCAGACCAGCTTCAGAAATAAAATATGTGGCAGAGTGTTTTGCTTCTTGCTTTCTGAAGCTGGGATTGACACCTCTTGTGGTCCTCCCCCCATCCTCTGGCACTCACAGACAGACAGAAACACACACACACACACACACACACACACACACACACACACACACACACACACACACATTCAGCACAGCAACACATTCAGTTTCGATCAAAACCATCAGTGGCTCAGAAAGCACAAACACCCACCCACACATAGACACATCCACATGGACAGACACCCAACACAAACACACACACACACATGCGCGTACACACACATACACACACACACACACACACACACACACACACACACACACACACGCACCAAGAGGAAAGAATTTTTTAAAATGAGATTTGTTCTATGTCTCCCTTGTTTCTCCTGGACAATGATGAGATCACAGTGAAACAGAAATAAGACTATTGCCTTTGTTTCCTGCTTCTCAAGTTTGTCTCTGGAGCAAAGGAGTTTTGTTGTGTCAGAGCAGACTCCCTTTAATCTACAAATGAGATCTCAACAATGTCACAAATAATGCTCAATGTTCTATGAGAAAGAACTGTGACAAAAGTAATACTTAAATGAGCTTTAAAAGAGAATCACCATTTTGTCTCCTGTGCAACAGAAGAGATACAAATCAGAAACAAAATTTTCCTCTGGGCACACACACACACACACACACACACACACACACACACACACACACACACACACACCCTCGCTCACCTGTTTGAGCTGCAGTTCAGAGTTGACCCGCACGTTGCAGATCTCACAGTGGAAGGTGCGTTCCTGAGTGTTGGGGTCGGTGGGGCCTCCTCCTTGCTCTCCGCTGGGTTTGGGGCCCAGGCGAGGGTACGCCTTAATGGGCCCCAGCCCACTCCTTGCCTCCAGAATGGTTTTGTGTTTGGTGCCTACACCCATCACACACACACACACACACACACACACACACACACACACACACACACACACACAAACACATCACACACACACACACAAACAGAAGAGTGAGAGTTAGTCACATGCATGGAGGTAAAAATAAAAGCCATAAAAAGACCATGTGCTCAGCAAGCAAGGCTCTATACAGCACAGAGCAGCATGATGGAGGCACTGTACAGCAGACCTCAGAATAACACCGACTACAAGAGGAGGCGCTACAGCTAGCCTGAGTTATGGGTTCTCCTGGGTCCCATCTGTTCCTGGTTGCACTGCTGTCTGCAGCGGCATTCTTTTGTGCCCCCACTGCGCCCCCACATAAAAGGGAGTGACAGTGACAAATATCAGCCAGGGATCTATGCATCATGCTGAAGCATTCGGTCACACATACACACACACACACACACATATACACACACACACATTCACACGCAAACCTCCCTATAAGCAATCCACGTGTGCCTCTCACACAAAGCACATGGTGTTATCGCCTCCTGAGAGGGGGTGATGTTCTCAGCACTGACCACTAGAGGGTGGTGTCGAGCAGGCCAGAGACAGCCTCCTTGCACACGAGTAGCCAGACACCTCTCTCTCTCTCTCTCTGATGTTAGCAAAAGAAGACAGAAAAAGGAATGGTGCCACTGCCCGTGCTCTGCCTTTAATCTGTCTCAAACCTGCCGTCTCTTAAACCGCCTCCACCTCGCTGACCATTTTATTTACTTCTCCCAAAAGCCCTCAGAGGCCCTGTTTATCTGTTTAGGCAGAGGCGTTGAGATGACGTGCACAGGGTTTGTTTGGGTTGGGGTGGGGCGGGGCGGGGGTTGGTGGCTGTGTGTGGCACAGGATGACTTAGCTCTAATGGGGCAATCGTAAATAACAGAGGGTTATGGCTGTGTTGAGAGCAGGGAGCTCTCCTGCTCACAGCATACCAAGTGTGGAGGGGGGGAGGGTGGTGGGTGGAGGAGGAGGAGGAGGAGGAGGAGGAGGAGAAGGGGAGGGGAGGGGTGGGAAGAGGGGGTGGGGGTGGAGAAGGAGAGCGAGGGATTTTTTTGATCGCCAAACTGCTGTATGCTTACACCTCAGCATTCTTCACATAGCTCTGAAAGAAGAACCCTTGGATGCCCCCGGGGGGAGTTGGATGTAAGCGAGTCTCCAGTCCCGCACACGGCATGGTTCTAGGTTCACGCTGGGTTCTAGAACCTTCTTTTGGGGGCCACTCATACCATTTAGAACCTGTTTTGTATACACCACACACAATCACATACCCCTATGTGTGTTTCATCAGAGATCTGAGCCACACACAACAGAGAAAGCTGCATAAAATATTACACACATGCGCACCATATATTACCCACACATGCAACGCACCAAACATTACACAGACGCACAATGACTCTCAGACATTTTATGGGCCCGAAATGCCTTTTGAGCCTGCCCGGAATAGTCAACCCCCCTTTTTTTAATTAGATGTTTTTTTGTTCTTGGCTTGCCGTTTCCCATCGTTCTAGCCCCGCCCACGCAACCAAAAACAGACGTCCTCTTCCTCTGTTCTCCCAGAGGCCAAGTTCAACAAGCAGCCCCAAATCCCACAGCTATGTGCGTAGAGGCGGGCCTGCAGCTAAACAAGCCCAATGACTGGGTTAGCGTGCGGTGGAGGGAAGGTGGGGGCTTGAGATGCGATTGGGGGGGGGGCTGAGTGGAATGATTTCAGTGGGGGCCAAATATGTGTGCTTGCAATAATCAGTCTGAACGTACGGCATTCGCTTTGGCAGACGGGCTTGTGAAATGAACCCTGTGTCGTCTTGTTGCCTGCTTGGACCGAATTCTTGCACTGCAAACTGAGCCTTGAACAACCAGATGACAGGTTGATTATGAGAGGGATTCAGACAACAGACACAGGAAGTGTTTCTTTGGGTTCACATCAAATCTAAACCATGCTTTCCTCTTTCTCTCTCTCATCTCTCTCTTGTCTCTCTCTCTCTATCTGTCTGTCTGTCTGTCTGTCTGTCTGTCTGTCTGTCTGTCTCTATCTTTCTCTCTCTCACACACACACACACAAACAAACACACTGTTGTGGCACCGGGACTAAGAATATCTTTATGCTTGCGTAACATATGTTTGTATTTATGGACCATGGTTACTCAAAGTTTTGTTTTGAGGGAGACCCTATTGGTTCCAGATTGTCCTCTTTGACGCGCTCTTCAAACCACAGCGCCTTCCTCGCGTCTTCTCTATTAGCCTTCCATAATATGTCTGTCTGCCATGTTTATTTTATATCTGCTCCCTCTGTGTGTGTATAAGCGAGGCATTTGAGCCTCGTTTGTGTGCGTGTCAACATAACTGTAAGTTTACATAGACACGCGCTCACAAGCTCGCACACATGCAAACAAGAACGGATTAGAAAAATGTCGTCAGAAGGAAAACATGTGGGAAAGGATTCATCCTGTTTCTCTTCCAATTACATTCAATTAGCCAACTAAAACACTGGAGACGCCACTGGCAGCCATTTTGACACAGCATAGATTCAATTCCACATTAAAAAGACAAAACTCTCTAATCACAAATGCAAAACAACTCCTGTGAACTACGGAGCGTCTTTTTCATGCCTCGCACGAGCGAGGGGGGAGGGGGAGGGGCAGGGGGGATGTCAATGAGGGAGAATGTGTGTGCACGCAAAAAAGGGAGAGAGGAACCCAGAGGAATCCTATCTTCATAAATAAATGAAGGGATAAATAATAGATGGGCAGATGACCCCATGTATCCTCCGCTGGCCGGCGTGGAGTGGAGGCCTGCCACAGACGCACAGCTGAGGGAGGAGGAGAAGGCACTGCACTAGAGGACTGCACACTACTGTGAGGGAATGTGTGCATTATCGGTCACACACACACACACACACACACACACACACACACACACACACACACACACACACACACACACACACACACACCTACACACACCCTCTCTCTCTCACACACACACACACACACACACACACACACACACACACACCTACACACACCCTCTCTCTCTCACACACACACACACACACACACAAACACACACACACACACACTCTCTCTCTCTCTCTCTCTCTCGCTTTCTCTCTCTCTCTCTATTCTCTCTCTCTCTCTCTCTCCCTCTCTCTCTATCTCACACACACATGCACACACACACACAAACACACAGGCATGTGGATATATACATACACACGCAGCAAACATACGCACTGACAAATACATACAGCTGTATACCGCTACCAAGGGACTCTGTACAAAAACACTTCTGACTCATATAGTACTTCATGTGATTTGTTCACTGCTCTAATGGTCTAATGGTCATCTGTGTTAACCCGTGGAGCTGCACGAGTCAGACTGTGACCCTCAAACGACCAAGACCACTACCACTGTGGCCTACTGGTTAGGCCTACTGGGACCCTCAAGTGAACACCACCACCACCACCACCACTACTCCTATTGGTTTAGGGGGGCAGCTGTGGCCTACTGGTTAGGCCTACTGGGACCCTCAAGTGAACACTACCACCACCACTACCACCACTGCTCCTACAGCTTTAGGGGGGCAGCTCTGTCCTACTGGTTAGGCCTACTGGGAGCCTCAAGTGACCACCACCACCAGCACCACCACTGCTCCTACAGCTTTAGGGGGGCAGCTCTGGCCTACTGGTTAGGCCTACTGGGACCCTCAAGTGAACACTACCACCACCACCGCCACTGCCACTACCACCACTATAGAGGGACTGAGCCACGGCTGAACAATTTACCGAACCTACTGGTTAGGGATTACGGGCCTACTGGTTAGGGGTTACGGGCCTACTGGTTAGGGGTTACGGGCTCCCTGACCATTGAGCAAGGCACCTAACCCCCCACTGCTCTGGGTTAGTGTGTGCTTCACCTCACTGAGCGTTCACTGTGTAATTCACTAATTTACGAATTGGGATAAATGCAAAGACCAATTTCCCTGAAGGGATCAAAGAAGTATAGTTAGTTAGTAAGGTGGTGGAGATTAGTGCAACCTAGGGCTGTTTGTGCAGATAAGGATGGGCACCCCAGACCAGCAGATGGCAGTAGTGTGTTTAGTGGGTCAATAGAAACACAGAAGAAGAGGCTTAAAAATGGCAGCCATTACACACATGGGCAGCTTAGAATCAGGCTCTCTGGGATCGTGCGGTGTATTGGGATACAGAGTGGCCAAGTTTCCCGGGGTTTTGTGGTGTATGGAACACGGAATAACTGAGCATTAGACACCATTAGATTCAAGAGGTGTATACATTTAATGTTAAGTCAGTGGGTAGAATCGTGAGCTCTCGCCACTTTAAGCCAGAGATACGGGTCAGTTCTCTGAGGTTCTCTCCTACTGGTAAGTGGCAACAGCCAGTTTATTATTATTATATAACAGTCACCCATAAAAAGATCAATATGTGATTATTACTGTATTACTATAACTGAGCATTAGTCACCATTAGATTCAAGAGGTGTATACACTTAATGTTAAGTAAGTGGGTAGAATTGTCTTTAGAACTAGCATTGGCAGGGTTGTTTGTGTAATGGCATATGCGTTAGTGACTGCAAAGTGATAGTATTTGTGGTAAAATGGTGGTAAAGTGCAAATATTCGATAATAAGTCCTAATTAGTAAGTAAGCAGGTCATTTTGGAAGTAAATTGTGGTGGTAAGTGAATTGAGGAAGTACATTTTGGAAATTTGGGTAGCAGGTAGCTGAACTGTGGACACACACTAAAGGATTGATCACCTTTAGTGGGGCCGCCTCAGGGGAGGGTGTACAGTGAATAAAGGCCCGAAACACCCGTTGATCCTGAGGTACACTGCTGAGGATGTGTCCCACATAGTGTATGGATAATTGTAATGGCTGTAGTTAGGAAAGCCTGAAGTGGGTGCTCTCCCCACATGTGCAAGTGTCTTGTATTTATTTATTTATTTATTTATCTATTTATTTTAATGGTTAAGGAAATGTTGGAGGAAACTGCAAAGGCTTGCCAGTGGTCCTGGATGAGATGCATGTTGTTGGCATGGTGAAAGCCATGGGGGAAAGCGATAGGTAGGTGCTGCTGAGTGGATCATGTAAACGGCCCCAGCAGCCCCAGTCACTGTAACGGTAGCCGGCTGGTTCAGGTTAACCCTTGTTGAGCATCTGTCTGTACGGCTCCAGTTGGCCATCCCCTCAGCTGCTCTGTCCTGTACAGCTCACATGAGGTTGCGTGAATAGCTGTAGTCAGCAGCCAGTTGTGCGTGTTACACCTGGGAGTAGGGACTAACAGCCTGAACTATTTACTTGATTATAGATAGTGTAGGGGTAGGTGTAATAGCTATAGTTTCTCCCTAAGGTGCTCTTCCTACATGCACAAGTACTTTGTGTTCTTTGTAAACTATACGTTCAGGAAGCCCTCTAATACTTCTGTGACTCCAGCGCATGTGTTATGGCTCACAGTGAACATTACTCTGCTCTCTACTGCCTCAGGGTGTGAGTTACTATACATTATATATATAACACTCAGCAAACTCACAATTGAAAAAGAGGAAAAAACAGTCAAACTACAGCAAACAGGACATTACAGCGTAAATGCAATGAGAACACTTTGTGAGTGTAAGATAGAGTTGTTAAGACAGGAGGGGCTGCTGCATGTTTTTTAAGACTTTTTTGAAAACAGGGGAAACAGGGGATGATCCTGGTCTTAAGGCTAATGGTAGCTAGTTCCACGATTGAAAGCATCATGAGAGAAAGTTACTCTGTACAGAGTAAGGTAAATGTTCAATACCTTAGGGAGGGATTCAGTTTGATGTCAAACTGTGTCTGTTGTGGGGGCCAAGCACTGTGAGGTGCTAGTGTGTGTAAACCGGGGGAGTGGGGTGGGGGGTTGGGGGGGGGGGGAGAACACACCGTGACGTATCAAAACGACAGGGAGAAGAAGAGAAGAGCCTGCCACATAGGGACACCTTTGGGTCTGTCTGTGTTTCTTTTGGTGTGAATGCAAGACGTGATAGCAGAGGCATATTGAGTGTGCCTGTGAGCAGCTGCCTGCTAAGATAGTGTCAGCTGCGAATGCTAATGCTTGACATGAGCTGGCGGTCGCGCAAGACACCTTTGGGGGTAGATAAGGAAGAAAAAGCAAAAAAAGCAAAAGCAGAGGGACCAATTTGTCTCCAAATCAAAAAAACTTTGGTCGTTTTGGATGTTTTTAGGTTTAGACCTGCAGTGCAATGTTGTGACAGGTGTTCTGTGGTAGCGGGATTTATGGCAGTGGGATGTGCGGGGATGTCACCTTTGTTGTGGGCCTCTAGCTGTGAGAGGGAGTTGACAGCCACTTTGCACAGTGAGCAGTAGAGCAGCTTCTTGGCTTTGTCCTCCTCGGTCTCGGGGTTGCTGTTGGGGGCCCCGGCGGGGCCCGCTGACGCCCCTGGGGCCCCGATGCCGCCCTGCTCGAGGTTGCTGGAGCCGCAGCCAGGGGAGGAGATGGAGGAGGTGGAGGTGGAGGTGGAGGAGGAGGAGGCGGTGGGGGCGGGGGGCTGCACGGCGGAGGAGGTGGAGGGGGCCTGGGTCAGAGGGCACACGGAGGGGCTGGGGGAGTCCGGGGTGGGCGGCGCCGTGAGCGGGCTCGGTCCCGGAACCAGGTGTGGCCCGTTCAGCTGCGTGACGGCCCGTGTTTCATCTGCAACAGCAAACACAAAAACACCACAGTCAGTCAGTCAGTCAGGTCAAACGGCGCATTTACAGGCCCCTTAGGACTAGGTTCGGCTTCAGTTCCAGAACAATAAAGTTGTTACAGAGGAATGCACAACGATTTAAGCTGACGCCAACTCAGTGCAAAAAATAAATAAATAAATAAGAAAAGGAAAAAAAAATCACCAACTGTTTTTTTTCTCTCCCCACTCAACCTCAAGCTAACCCAGCCTGCCATGCCAAGCGCAGTGGTTGGCTGACTTTATGGGCAATATAAAGTCGACTTTATTCACTGTACTCGAGGGCTGCAGCCTGTTTCATGAGTTTATTTTTGAATTTTATGGCAGACGTTTCTAATTGTGAAGCATCCTCCTTTTAATTTCAGCCGCTAAAATCACAGGGGATCCCACCAGGCAGCCCACCATACACGTACTATAATAAAATATCCCCGACCAAACGCAGAACAATTTTTTGGTCTGAAAGATATTATCGTCCTTGTGTGTTTCCCGCAAGTCAGAAATAGGAAACAGACGCTTGAAGATGTTTTCTTTCGTACCCTTGTTGTTTTTGGCTCAGCTCAGAGAGAGCAGAAAAAGGGCTGATGATTGTTTTTGATAGGACAACGTTCCACGAAAACCCACAGCCATTACCGTACACACTCACACTTACACACACACTGTTCACCCCCCACCTCCACACACACACAGGCACACACATACTGTACAAACAAACACACACTCACACTTACACACACATGTGAACACACACAATGCTCACACACCGTTCACACCCCACCTCCACACACACACACAGGCACACATATACACACAAACACACACACACACACTTATATACACATGGGAACACACACAGTGCTCACACACCGTTCACACCCCACTTCCCCACACACACACAGGCACACACATACACTGGCACACACACACACACACACACACACACACACACACACACACACACACACACACACACACACACACACAAAAGCCTTCTTTCCAGTTTAGTGGAAACACACCCTGTCTCTGTCGAGGCACACTCCCATGCGCAATGCCTTTGGTATTTAGCAGCCCAAGGGTGGGGTGCACCACAGAACCCCTAAATTTGGGTGTGGAATATTACAGGGTCATGCCTGTCACCTTCAGTAAAAACCCCATGGGTGTCTCCCCCAATAACACCCCCTCTTCACACACACACACACACACACACACACACACACACTTATGTACACACACTCACACACAAACACACACGCACACACACACCCCTTACACACATTGGCACATAGAGGCTCCAGCCTGGATTATAGTATTAAGTGTGTGCACGCGCCTGTGTGTTAGTGTGTGTATGTGTATGTGTGTGTGTATGAGCACACATATGTGTGTGCATGCGCCTGTGTGTTAGTTTGTGTGTGTATATGCATGCATGTGTGTGTGTGCATGAGCCTGTGTGTTAGTGTGTGTATGTGTATGTGTGTGTGTCTGTGCACGCATGTGTGTGTGCACGTGGCTGTGTGTTAGTTTGTGTGTGTGTGGGTGTGTGTATATGCATGCATGTGTGTGTGCCCGTGGCTGTGTGTTAGTTTGTGTGTGTGTGTGTGTGTGTGTGTATATGCACGCATGTGTGTGTGCACGTGGCTGTGTGTTAGTTTGTGTGTGTGTGGGTGTGTGTATATGCACGCATGTGTGTGTGCACGTGGCTGTGTGTTAGTTTGTGTGTGTGTGTGTGTGTATGTGCATGCATGTGTGTGTGCATGAGCCTGTGTGTTAGTGTGCGTATGTGTGTGTGTATGTGTGTGTGCCCGTGGCTGTGTGTTAGTTTGTGTGTGTGTGGGTGTGTGTATATGCACGCATGTGTGTGTGCACGTGGCTGTGTGTTAGTTTGTGTGTGTGTGTGTCTGTAGAGGGGGGTGATTTTGGGGGGGCTCAGCGAGTACACATACAGTGTTTTCTTTTGAGAGGGGGCTGAGGGACACATAAATATTGACTTTGGGTCTTCAATTTCCTACTTTCGGATTACAGAACGTGTTTTGCTTTCTTCTTACCTACTCTCCGACAGATCGCCCACAGAGCCTTCGAGAACAAGCAGCGCGCTTCTCCGAGGTTACGAAAACAGTCAGGGCATCAAGTGTGCTTTTTTTAGCCCGGAGTCTCATCCCCGCTGTTAAGGTATGAGATTGCCCTGGCTCATCAGCCGATACTCTCCCCTCCTCCCCTCGGGCCCAACTGCGTCCGTCCAGATACGCCCACTCGGGCCGAAATCAGCTAAAAATAGCGTGAACAAGGCTTAAGCACCGTTGGCCGCGGGCCAGAGCAGCTGGTCCACTTCTGGGGATCTTCCAGTTTCAAACGCATGGATGCAGAGGATGGGGTGGGGGTCTGGGGGGGGGGGGCATCTTTGGCGAGAGCCGAGCAGAGACAAGGCGCCCTATTCAAACGCAGCTGTGCTTAAAATTGAGGGCTCTCGTGGGGGTCATGCACGGAGCACTGAAGAACCCCGCGGAACGCCGCGGAACAGCACGGAACGGCACGGAACGGCACAGAATAACAGCCGGAAGGACCGATCGTAATAGCTGCTCTCTCCAGAGTGGATGTTTTTCAGGTGGATAAGCAAGAGGCTTGGACTTGGCACCAGATGTGTGTGTGTGTGTGTGTGTGTGTGTGTGTGTGTGTGTGTGTGTGTGTGTGTGTGTGTGTGTGTGTGTGTGTGTGTGCAAGAGAGCAGGCCTGTCCTCCCTAATGCCATATTTCTCTCCCCGGGACTGGGGCGGCTTTCGGAGGCCCGTAAAGGATGATCTGGATCAAAGCAGGGGCCAATGGGGTGAGCGATGTATGATGGGGTAGAGTGGGGTGCGGTGGGGTGGGGTGGGGTGGGCTGGGGTCGGGTGCTCTGTTGCCAGGATGCTCCAAGACAGCCGGCGATGGGCTGAGCTCTTGGGCTCGCGGCACACTTGCGTGAAGTCATGCACAGATGTCCAGTGCATGCTGCGTCAACTTCCATCCTTACATCATATTCATACCGAGCTCCCTTGCTGCAAACACACGCCAACCATCCGTCACACACACACACACGCACACACACGCATGCACAAACACACACGCTCATACTTACACACTTAAAAAATCCATCGGCTTTGCCATGGATGGAGTGCTTTGGCTGGTGTAGTGTAGTGGAATAACACTGAAAGCACAAGGAGCATGTGGTTTGTGTTAGGCAGAGCGGAGGAGGGAGCGGATCTGTGGGAGTGTCTGATGGGGGGGGGGGGGGGGGGGATTTCACATGTGCACACACTCACACACACATACAATACACACACAGTTACACAGTTAATCAGGAGAATTCACTCAACAAAGACATTTATTACATTAAGGCCATAGATTCCTGTGTGTGTGTGTGTGTGTGTGTGTGTGTGTGTGTGTGTGTGTGTGTGTGTGTGTAATCCTGCCCTGGGATCCACACCATTGTGAACAATTCAGTATGCCTCTCTCGCCTGCACAGCTCAACACTTCCATGCACACACACACAAACACACACACACACACACACACACACACACACACACACACACACACACACACACACAGTCATGCTTTCCTGGCAGTGGGAAGGCTTCCACACAAACACACACACACACACACACACACAGACATACACACACACACACACATACTGAGACATACACACACACATAAACACCCACACACACAACAGCAACACTTAAACTTCCATCACAGTGGGCCCGCTAGTGTCTGTGGCGAATGGGCCACTCTCCAAACACAGCTGAGAGGCGTTAGGGAGCCTCCGCCACGCCGGGGTCACGACCGAGGGAAGAGGTACCGAGGAGCTGGACTACAAGGACACACCACAAACCACATGTATGTGTGTGTGTGTGTGTGTGTGTGTGTGTGTGTGTGTGTGTGTGTGTGTGTGTGTGTTTGTGTGTGTGTGTGTGTGTGTGTGTGTGTGTGTGTGTGTGTGTGTTTGTGTGTGTGTGTGTGTGTGTGTGTGTGTGTGTGTGTGTGTGTGTGTGTAGATAGGGCAGAACATCCACCCCTCCATCCTTCTATCCCACACCACCCATGCCAGGAGTAGAGGCACCTCCACCTGAGTATTTACTGACAATTCCTATCCCAGAGTCTTAATTTTTGTTTTAATGGTGCGATATTCTCTCTCTCTTCCTTATGCTGTAGCCCATTGTTCTACTGTGTCTGTGTAGATTCTCATTCATCCAGGTCATGATATTCAAAGGAGCTAAGGTGTAAACACGAA
>CM050206.1:10997500-11007500 GCA_027475355.1 Coilia nasus | reverse complement strand
ACTACAAAAAAAATGACTTTGAACAATTGGGATTGTTTTGGTCTGGGCACAGTTAAGCATTCTTTAGTTAGATATGAATGTGCGTCAAGGGAAGGTCCTCAAAAGCATAGAAAAACAAACATGTGTCTTTGTGTGTCTGTGTGTGTGTGCGCGTCCATGGTGGGGGTGGGGGGTGGTGAGCAGGTTGACGGGGGAGGCAATATGAGCTGATGATGTGAGAGTGATGTGTTTTTTGGGCTATCCGGGATAAGACAGGCCTGTATGTTTATAGCACACAGTGTCATTTCAAAGGGCACTTAAACACACACTGTTCACGGAGCCTTTGGTGTAAAAAAGGTAAAGCATTCCCGAAGAGCGGATCCCTGGAATATTCAGCGTGAGAGAATGGAAAATTAACGGCGGAGGAGAAAAAGAGGAAGAGAGGGGGGGAGGGAGCTCTGCAGGGGAGGGTGGGCAAGAGTCAAGCTCTTTGGCCTTTAGTGTCCTGAATGAGTCACATACAGTCATTAAGCCCAGTTCCTATTTCTTTCTCTCTCTCTCTCTCTCTCTCTCTCTCTCTCTCTCTCTCTCTCTCTCTCTCCCTCTCTCTCTCTCCCTCTCTCTCTCTCTCTCCCTCTTTCTTCCTCTCTATCCTCCTCCATCCCCACTGCCAGGGCCGTCATCTGCCAGTACTTATTATTCTTCATCACACAGATCCGCTGTAACGTTTCCATGCTGTGTTGGCCTCCGCTGTCCAGCTAATTTTCTCCCGTCCAAATACTGTCATCTCTTTTCCATGCGCACATTCCTGTGCTTCTCCCATTCTCCCATTCTCTGTCTTCATCACAAGGCCCGCCTCTCCCCCACAAACACACACACACACACACACACCCTTCAGAATTCCCTGCCTCACAGAGCAAACTCAAACCCACAGTTCATTTGGGCGCTGCAACAAATGCCTTCCTACATCTAATACCCATTAACGCAGGCCGGCATCTCTGTTAGAGCGGACGGCAGACAGGTCAAGTTGCCATGGTCATCATGACCCCCCCCCCCCCCCCCCCCCATTCCATTCCACAGTCTGAGCTCAGCCTTTTAAACGGAGTGAATATTTAGCAGGCATTAGCCCCGACTCCTTTGAAGAATATTTGGTGCAATTTCACAAGATGGCCTCTGTCCACTCTGCTCATTAGCTGGCCAAGAAAGTGAGGCAATCCAGCCTTGCATGCTCTCTCTCCTCCACCCCCTCCTCCTCTCTGTCTCTCTCTCTCTCGCTCCTTCTCTCTTCCTCCACCTCTCTCTCTCTCTCTCTCTCTCTCTCTTTCTCTCTATTCCTCTCTCACACCCTCTCTCTCTCACACACTCTTTCTCTCCACTCCTCTCTCCCACCCTCTCTCTCTCTATTTTTCTGTCACACTGTCTCTATCTCTATCCCTCTCTCTCTCTCTCTCTTTTTCTCTATTCCTCTCAGTCTCTCTTTCTCTCTGTTCTTCTCTCTCACCCTCTCTCTCCCTATTCTTCTCTCTTACACTCTCTATCTCTCTCTCTCTCTCTCTCTCTCTCTCTCTCTCTGTCTCTGTATGCCGCGTCTGGGGGCAATATTTTTCCCCCGACTGCATGCTGCCTCTATCTGCCTTTCTCTCGCTGCCCCTGGCCAAGATGTTGTTCGACTGACCCGCCCTGGTCTTGCCTTCTGGCGCGGGCTTCGGGGCTGGAATGTGAGCTCTCGAGGCCTCGGCCGGGTTCAAGGTCGGACCACACACTCACCAGGAGCCGAGGCCACTTGGTCCCCTGCGCCTGACAAACGATCCTGTGCCACTACTGCTTACAATACTGACCTCATCGCATCAGCCCAGCTGGCTACAGTTGCCATACAGTTACAGCTCGCCTCCCTGCTTGTTTTAAACTCTGTACAGCGTCTGTACAGAGTGGATCAAAACATGGTGGAAGAACTATCGGGCATAATGTAAACAGCTTTCACTCTTAGCTAAGATGTTAGATTAGAGACGTGGATCTTATTTGAGACATTTGATTCCCACACAGTCAAGAACTGTGGGTTATGATCCAGAGCCGGGTGGATTGGGCGTTGTGTGGCTGAGTTGTGACCGTCTCTCACCTGCTTTGCTGGGGTCGGAGTCTGGCGCAGAGGCCACGGGTCCCGGGGGTGAGGGGGACGAGGTGGGCCCAGGGGAAGGCTTGTCGCCCTCCTGCGGGCGGCTCTTGGACGTCTCGATGCCCTTGACCCGCCGGGCATGGCGGTTGCCCTTGTAGTGGGCTTCTGCTTGACTCTGTGTGGGAGACAGGATGTGAGAGAAAACGTTAAAGCGTCACAGCGTGAGACAAGAGAAAGACGTGAAGAAAAGCGGCCTTTAAAAATAGATCACTTTATAAACCAACACGTCACAACAAGTTAGTTACCTGAGACATGGCTTCGGTGGAAAAGGCTGTCACAAAACACTCCCACAAGAAACTGACACACAACCCTGCATACTTTGCTCAACCCCAAACACCACACACACACACACACATACACACACACACATCTACACACATACACATACATAGACACACACACACACACACACACACACACACGCATATACACATACACAGACACACACACACATACACATAGACACATACATAGGCGCACACACACATGCACACACATGTACACACAGGCACAAATTTACACAGTCCTGACACAGTGACACAGTACACCCCTCACCCTGAACAAAGAAAGAGCACCCATCCAAATAAGGGCCATGAGTAACTAGTCCCCTGTTATTCTATATCCCTCCCTGCCTGACTAGCAGGGCATACACAGACGGATGACAGGCAACCAGTCAAGCAGGCCGGCAGGCTGGCAGCCTACACCAGCAGCCCAGGAGCAGAGGGGAGGAGAGGAGAGGAGAGGGGAGGAGAGGAGAGGAGAGGAGGGAGGAGGTGGGAGGTGGACAGGTGACACGGCTGCCACTGACCCCAGATCAGGAGTCATGGAAACCAGAACCAGCAGGCACCGGGGATGGCGGGTGCTCAGCGTACCCGTCTCCCTTTACACACACACACACACACACACACACACACACACACACACACACACACACACCCAACCCGCCCAAGAGGCCCTCGTGCGCCCAGACGGAAGGGCAGGTAGTGGGGCGAGCAACCAAGCGTGGTGCCCCTGGGAGTGAGTGTACACAATGGAACACACACACACAACCACACACAGGAGCACGCACACTCACAAGCAAACACACACAACCACACACACACACACAACGACACACATGGGTACGCACACTCACAAGCAAACACACACAACCACACAACGACACACATGGGTACGGACACTCACAAGCAAACACACACAACCACACACACACACACACACACACACACGGGCACACACACACGGGCACACACACTACCAGACACACAGATCTCGTCTGTCAAGGGAGGCATTATTGGGCGTTGCTGAAGGACAGGCTGATGGCGCTGAAGTCAAGCCAGCGGAATGCCATTTCATCTGAGCCGCCATCGGAGGCCAAAAGCCCGCCTCTCTCCTGGAGCCCAGCAGCTTCCTGCAGACGCCCTCTGCGCTCCCTAAGCTTCACACAGGGCCTCCTCTGCTCCTGACAGCTGGCCTGACTTTCCACAAATGCCAGCCTCGCACTAGCAGACCGGTGAGGGTCACTCTGGCCAAGACAAATAACAATGTCAAAGACTTAATTGTTTGCAAATACACCATTTGTCTCACAAGCATTACGCTACTGGGCGCGCAGAGGCCTAACTGTGGATCACACTGGGTTACACTGTGGTCACCACAAGGTTGTGGGGGTTTGAAATGTGAAGCTAAGGAAAAGGGGGGTCCCCACAAAAAAATGAAAAATATCTTATCAGTAATCCTCGAACAATACAGTTTGTGGTGGCTTCATCCATCAAGTTTTCAGAGCAGCTTTTTGGCACTGGGGAAGGGAGGAGAGGTTTGTTGACTTGACCTCAGCATCCGGGGATGGTATGGATATTTCTAGAAATACACATGCGGGGGCTGTCGCGTGTGGTCAGCGTCCTCATTACCGAGAAGAGGAGCCAGCGTGGCAGTCGCGCACTAACAGCACTGCGCTTAAAATGCATCACAGACAGACACACATGCACAAACACGCACACACACACACACACACACACACACACACACAGAATAACAGCATGACACATAATGCAGTAGGCGAAGAGACAACAGAGTTAACTATATGATGGCGTTTAGGTTTTTTTGTGTGTGTGTGTTTCTGTGCAAGGATATGTTTGTGTATATGAGTGTGTATGTATCTGTGTGGTTCTGTGTGTCTACGTGTGAGCCGTTGTGTATTTGTGTGTATTGTATATGTGTGTAGCAGTGTCAGGATTGTGAGTCTGTGTCTGTTTTTATGTACATGTGTGTGTGTGCACACATGCCTGAGAGAGAGAGAAAGAGTGGACTCGGACAGCGGCCAATAATTATTGCATGAGTATGATGATGATTATTAAGTGGCAGGATTATCGTCTGTCCCTCATGAAAGAGAGAGGCAGAGAGCTGGTGACAGCTGAGAGCTGCACAGATATCTAGTGGCTACACCAGAGGGAGAGAGGGATGGAGGGAGGGAGACAGAGAGGAGGGGAGGAGGGAAAGAGAGACATGGAGCGAGCACGCGAGTGAGAGAGCGAGCGAGAGAGGGATGACAGAGAATGGCAAACGTGAATGTGGTGAGCGAAAGATAAACAGAAATAGTGTAGAGAAAGAGAGCGTGACGAAGAGGCAGAGAGAGAGTGAAAGACAACAAGGGGAGAGACAGACAGGACAAGAGAGGCAAAGAATGAGTCGACAGCCATTGCTGAGCAGATGACAGCAGTGCGTGAGAGGAAGAGACGAGAAGGGAGCAGGGGGAAGCCTGGTGTTGACAGCCCAGGAAGATGAGGTGAATCTGGGGACTAGCGTTAGCCTGGTAAACCAGCTCTTCGTACTTCATTTCATTTTGTATAGAGGGTCTGGGCAGTGCTTTCATTGGCATTGCTATATTAGGTAGATTTTTTTCCTAGCCAATCAGTGAACAAAGGGAGTGTTCATGAGCGATGTTGTTGACTTTGTATGCTACATTTGAATTGTCGTGCATAGGCAGGCTAATTGCATATGCCACGACCAGACGTTAGCAATTGGTAAAGCCAGAGCCACTTCAGCAGAGCCCGCACCACCAGGAAGAAATCGTTTCTTAATACAGCACTGCCAGACCCGCTGTACAAAAATGAAATGAAGTACAATGGGCTTGTTTACCAGGCTAGACTAGTGTGCCCTGCATTCTGGGTGCTGGGTGGATGCTGGTGGATGTGGTTCAGCTGGCAGCTTTGTAATGCTGGTGCAGAAAGCGCAATCCCCACACCCCAGCGCCTGTAATTAGTGGTGATAGAAGCGGTGCCATATATAACCCTTCCTTTCTTTAATCCTCCGCCATACCGAACCACCCCCACCTCTGACACACACACACACCTCCCATCTTGGGGGGTCTTAAGAAGCTGCCAGCCTAAAGCCCCTCAGGGCTCAGGGTACAAAGGAGAGGGAAATATGCCTCACTCTGTAAGTGGCAAAACACGAGGGGAGGGCTCTGGTGACCTTGACTGAGACGAGAACGACAGCGGAGGTCCGGAGAGGCGAGAAGGTTCTGGAAAGGGTGAGGGCGCATGCTATGCTGTGTGGAGTGGGACAGCAAGGTACAGGCAATAGGAAACAATTAACGGGAAGGCAGCACAGGGGAAAAAGGACAATTTCCAAGGACAAAATGACATAAATACAGCAGTTACATGCAGTTTCCACAGCCCGCCGCTGAAGCAATAAACACCATGGGGCTAGGAGGGGGGGAAGGGGGGAGGGAGGGAGGTAAGGGGGGAGGGATACAGAGAGAGGCGGAGGGGGAGAAAGGTTAGCAAAGCACATTAGTGTTTTCAGAAAAACACTCTTTTAAAAAATGCGGTGCAAAAACCCGCCAACCAGTGTGGATGTCACCCCTAGAAGTCGGTGTAACAGGGGGGTGGGGGTTGGAAATGGATGGTGCAAGCACGTGCGCACTTACACAAACCCAGACACACAGAGGCACACACACACACACACACACACAAACACAGACACACAGAGGCACACACACACACACACACACACACACTTGCTCATGCTGCGTGTGCCGCAGCAGCGTTGTGGCACAGCGCAGTGACATCACTCCTGCTGCAGCGCGGCAAGGTTACTCCTGTACGGAGCCGCAGGAAGCACGCAGGGAGAGGACACACTCAGCCAGCCCACTGACCAGCCAGCGAGCCACGCACACACACACAGACAGACAGACAGACACACAGACAGACAGACACAGAGACAGGGAAATGGACATGACAAACAAGCAGACAGACAGACAGGAGGACAGACAGACACAGAGACAGGGAAACGGACGTGACAGACAAGCAGGCAGACAGACAGCAGGACAGACAGACAGACACAGAGAGACAGGAAAACGGACATGAAAGAGAAGCAGGCAGACAGACAGACAGACAGGAGGACAGACAGACACAGAGACAGGGAAACGGACGTGACAGACAAGCAGACAAGCAGGCAGACAGACAGACAGCAGGACAGACAGACAGACACAGAGACAGGGAAACGGACGTGAAAGACAAGCAGGCAGACAGACAGACAGACAGGAGGACAGACAGACAGACACAGAGACAGGGAAACGGACGTGAAAGACAAGCAGACAGACAGACAGACAGGAGGACAGACAAACAGACACAGAGACAGGGAAACGGATGTGAAAGACAAGTAGGCAGACAGACAGGCAGGCTGGCGGGCTGGTTGGCAGGCAGAGAGGCAGAGGCGGAATGAAAAGAAATGAAAAATGAAAAGAGAAGAAAAAAGCAGGCCGTTTCCCTGCTGGGGGGCTCGGGCAGCTGAGAGAGAGAGAGCCTGCCGCCGCCGCCACCGCTGCCGCTGCAGTGATGTATGCAGTCGCTGATAAACACTGGCAGTCAATCTGCAGCGCGCTCCCACAGTAAATATGCCGGCGTCTCAAAGAGAAGGATTAGGAATATATGAATCCATAATGGTGGAGAAGGGGGAGGGAGGAGGGAGGGGGAAATGGACACATTGTATTCTGCTCGTCACACTCTGCAAAGATGGAGACAAGGGGGGGGGGGGGGAGATGTGGGGGAGGGGAGAGAGTGAGAGAGATAGAGAGAGAGAAAGAGATAAAGAGAGAGAGAAAGAGAGAGAGGGGAGAGGGAGGCATATAGCTCGTAGTGCTCTGCATGATTGATTCGTTTTAGACTTTGGGATATAATCTTTAGAGTGGTGTACACAAAGACTGTCAAGCCGGTCGTAATAAATGCCATGATGTACAATTTCTCCCAAACTAATAAGCTGACAGGGCTGATTAGTCCGGACTGTGTGTGATACAGTATCAACACTCTCCAGTGACTTCAGTCCCAGTGAAAACAAGGCAGTATGCATTTGCAGGTTTTTAAACGGAAACTCAGGGATTTAACCTGGTCTCAATTTGTCTCATCTTTTAAAGTACACAGTTTTGCAAAGGACCCAAAATGCGATCAAAATAAATCCAAAGTTTACAGTTCAACAACTGGAACCTGTGCTCTGTTAATACTGGGCTTACTTCAACTGTCTTTGTTCCTTGTAAATATTTGGACTGGAACACATGGGAAAACAAATCTCCCCCTTAAGTGTGTGTATCTCTGTGTGCACACACATACATACATAAACATACATTTGTGACATGGATGTATACATGGGAGCAACAATGAAAAAAACGTGTGAAAAGAAGAATTTGAATTTGGTGGAGGAGGACAAAACATGTCTGTGTTGGTTTAGATGTTGGAGCCAGCGCAGACAAGACAGCACGCCTGCATGTGCGAGGTTCCTGTGACAAGCAGACAAGTGAGGGGAAGGTGTTGAAATCATTGGAAGGTCTTTTACGGACATCAACAGCTGCCGGGGTCTTAGATGTCCCTCTTAGAGGTGGGGTACTTAATGTTTTATTGGTTGGCATGCGTCAATATTTACAGGCATGCACGCAGTATGTGTCAAACTTGTTTAACTAGAGGGTCACAAACCCAGCTATAAGTGGAGGCCCATCTCCTGACAGATAAGCACTCCTATATACTCGCAGTATACTCCCTCCAGCGGGACGCACAAGGACTCGCAAACATCTTGAGTTACAGCGCTACTTATACTCGACGCCCATTAAATCAAAAGGCTGAGGATCAAACAGGATTTGTTGTTGTATTTCGTTTGGGTTATTCAGAAAAATTAATAGCGTAAAATAGCACTCGCCTCCCCAAAATAGCCGATGCTTAAAGCTGATATAACATTTACTGAACCGTCACAGGACAGGCGTTAATAGCTACCCATAGGTCCCTTCTAAAGCACAGCCTGAGGCACGGGATAAAAAGGCATGCTCGCACCCACACCAGCACCCCACCCCCCACTTTCATGCTACCCAAACCACCACCACCACCATGGCTGTGACACCCCTGGATCTCCGGCTCGGCCTTATGGAGGCCTGTATTTTTAATCGTCGCGGACCCGGAAGATTATAGCATAGCGCTCTGAGAGTCACCACAGAGCTCGGCCGTGATTACAGCCCTGTCCTGGGCCGGTAAAAATAGCCTCCGGGTGGCGGTGAAGCAGCTCCCAGGCCCTCTCTCAGGCCCGACGAGCGAGGCGGCTCTGGTGAGAGGCCTTCCTCCTGTCACACAGCTGACCAACGGTCCGCAAGAGGCCACAGGCCACAGCTGCTCCCAGAGCAAGGATTCCAGATCTGGAGACTTCCAGCCTTCTTGTGCTTTTGTGTTAGTTTCCCACTCACAAACTATCTGTCACACATATACTCATTTAGAAGACATAAAATCTCCTTCAAGGGCACGACAACGTCTAAAAGCCGTAGTTTTAAAGATTAGACAGATTAGGGCAAAGTAACCAGTGCTAAAATAGCACTCAATTATTCTATTTAAGGCATACCAGCTAAACATGAAGAGCCGAGCAAGGAGATCAAGTAGCAAGTATCGCTGAGTTTTATTTACATAGCTGGAAGGTTTTAAAGTCAGAAGCAAAACTTAAATTATTTTCCGAGCCCCCGCACCAGATCTTAATCAGGTTTTATTGTTGATGGGGGAAGAAGAAAAAGGTTCTTTGAAAATCCAGAGAGAAAAAACAGGATCCCATTTCATGCTGTCAGCTTTCAGCACAACAAAAGATCTTTCCACCACTGCGCAATCCTAGCTCCAGAGGTTGGCTTTATTCTCGAGGCTGAATGTTGTATGAAATATGCAAATGTGCTTCCAGCTTAAAAAAAATAATCAAATCAAAATAATGCACACCACACACACTGTAATAATAATGGAGACATGGGGATGTGTGAGGGTTCAACACAAAACCTCCTACGTACAGTACATCAACATCAACACTGCCTTTAAACTGACACACCAGGATACCAGCCAGAAACCAACAAACAGCTTCACTCATAGTCAAAGAGCATGTAGAGTTCACAAACAGTCGGCAACACAGTTAGTACAAAGCAAGGATCTACACACACACTGACACATTCTCTCTCTCTCTCTCTCTCTCTCTCTCTCTCTCTCTCTCTCTCTCTCTCTCTCTCTCTCTCTCTCTCTCTGTCTATCTATCTCTCTCTCACTCATTCTCATTGTCTTTTTCTGTCACTAAGCCAACCTTACTGAAAGACATATCAACTTACCTCAGAGTTGAAGCGAATCTGGCAGACGTTGCAGGAGATTATGGGTCGCTTGGTCTTGACCAATGGAACTCCAAAGGTGTGGTTGATCACAGCCTTTTGCACAGGGTCCATCTAAGATTGCAGACAGAGCCATACACAGGGAGAGAGAGAGAGAGAGAGAGAGAGAGAGAGAGAGAGAGAGAGAGACATAGACCAGGCAGAGAGCGAGAGAATGGAGAGGGAGAGAAAAGAGAAAGTAG
>CM050206.1:10987500-10992500 GCA_027475355.1 Coilia nasus | reverse complement strand
CACACCCACTCTCTCTCTCTCTTTCTCTCTCTCTTTCTTTCTCTCTCTCTCTCTCTCTCTCTCTCTCTCTCTCTCTCTCTCTCTCCTCCACCCCTTTTCTCTCCTCTTTCTTCTCTACTCTCTCACTATCTAATGTTGTTAGACTCCGCCAGCTCCCCCTTTCCTCCTGTTGCCTCCCAACCACTCAAACACACACACACACACATGCACACACACACACACACACACATGCACACAGCAAAACTAGCACATGTGATGCAGGCTACACCCACCCACTAAAATGCCTTGGGGGGATATTGTCAGCAGGGCTAAAAGGAAACTCACAAAAAATAACATACACCGGAATTAAATCCGAGTGTCTCCTGATGTATTTACGGAGCGAGGAGAAAGAGCATCAGTAAAACTGTCGCTCGTGAAGCCTTGCGGAGGTGGGTCGAGGAGGTGAGAGAGTGCAGTGGCTTCGTGCCTCTCAGCCTTCGTCCCTGGTGAATGTCTTGTCTGGGATGGTGCTGTGGAAAGCTCCGGAAAGCTGGAGGACTTTTGGGAGTTCAAGTGGAACGGTAGCGAGGTAGTATTTTTGGTTTGCTTCTCCTTTTTTCCCCTCCAAGGGGGTTCTTTTAAGGATTCAGCAGGTGAGTGGGCAACAAGTCTGCACCTGAACTGGCCTATTAGACACCTTCAACGGAAATTCCACCGTTGTGCTGCCTAAGCAAGTGCACGCACGCTGACACACACACACACACACCAGACACACACACACACCAGACACACACACACACACACACACACACTCTCTCTCTCTTTCTACCAGCCTGGCCACCTTCCGCAACCGACTCTCTCCCTTCCTCACCCCCTTCAACCCCTCCCCTCCCACCCTCCGCAAACACCAGCTGCCGCTGCTTATAAATAATGCAGGTGCGTCACCGCCACTGAGTATATTGGCAGGGACAAGCAGGTAGAGAGCAAATCACATTAAGGTCACATTAAAGCAGCCGTGCGCTTTCCGAACGGAGGCTGCACCGACGCGGACAGTCAGCAGTCCGGCAAAACACCTGCTGATAGACAGCATCTTGCCCGCTTGGCTGCGAAAACCTTCCCCCTGTGGCTCCCACCGCACAATATATTCATAACAATCATTTACATAGTGCCGGCACAGGGGTTTGTTGCTGAGACGCTGCTGAAAATAACATCTCCCCTCTGCATAACATTGCACATAAATAAAAGCAGCTTTTCAATGCAATTTCCCCACTGCTTGTGAAGCCATCTGGTATGGCCCAAGAGTGCCAAAGCATGGCAGAAGAGTACGACTGGTCCTATGTAGCACACCGCACAGCATCACAACAGAAGACATTCCACTTAGTATTGTGTAATACCTGTGCGGATTACACTCCTCTCCACTTCGATCCAAAAAATGTCAATGGCTTAAGCAGAGCTAGAACATTCCACTTTAATAAGTCACGACGAGTTCATTTTGCCGACCAGGGCACCTGCCTCAGGCCTGGTTTATACTCGCTGTGTCTGTCACGACGTGCAACAATGCGATGTCACCATTGCACCCGACCCTTTCATACTGGCACTCAACATACTGTATGCTCCAATGTTCTCCATATCAGAGGGATCATAATGCCACAGTGGTCAAACCGTTTGTAAAACCCTGCATTTCAGAGACGTGAAGCATTACTGAATTGCAGGTTTACATCTTGCTTTGGGAATCAAACTGAATAAATCTGAAATGTTTCGGGTCAGTGTGTGTATTTATTGTGCTCCCAGCAGTAAGAGCATATTTACGTCAAATGTTTCTCATTAGGAAAGACGTTGTGAGTGACGGTAGGACGACAGCACCAGGCAAAATAAGTTAGCCTAATAAACAAATTGCAGGCTTGCACCCATATTGGTTTGCGGATAAAACTCAATAAATCCTTAAAGTTTCTGGTCAGTATTTCGTTTCCAGCAATATTAGCATATTCGTGCCGATGGAGAAGGCATGTTAGGCTGATTACTAGGCTAAAGTTGTTTGGGGCTTTGGGGGTTGGAGGGTGGTCTTCTGTCATGTGGTCCGGGAACAGAGGAAGTAGGGCCCTTGAGCTGTTTATAGATTCCACTGCCTCCAGGTCCCACATACGAGCCCTGTCATAAGGTGGGCTGACTTTAATAGGGAGGGGGCTTGACGTGGGCCAAATGAGACCGCCTGTGGATTCCACACCCCCCTGTGAGGCAAGGGGGCCCTTGGCAAGCAGACCACTTCCCCCACCCCCACCCCCAAACACCCTACACCCTCCAACCCCCACCCCCCTGAAGGAACCACAAATTGTTTATGACCCATAAACTAATTGAATGCTCTGCAGCGCTGCGTTTGCGCAGGGGTACAGCTGTGTGGCATTTGTGAGTTTCCTGTGAATGTTTCCTGTGAATGCGCACAAACAAGAGCAGCCTGGTGACTGTCTGCAGCCCCCATGCCTTTCACGCATAGCTATGTATTTACACTGGCTCCGCTTTGCCATTCAAGATGGCACGCTGCCACCGAGTGGCACACATGACCACATGCAGGTATGGCTGTTGCTTATGATAGCTCCTGTTTGCCTCACACACACACACACACACACACACACACACACCGCCCAGGCCCCCAACCCCCACATCCCCCTGGGCGTACATTTGTCACCGCCTGTGACGACAAGCCTCATAAATGTCACATCCCCTGCTAGGCCACAGGCAGCAGCGCTGCTGCAGAGTGCTGCTGTCAGCTTTGTCCCTGGTGCGCGAGGTCAAGCCGTCCTCTGAGCCTCTGAGCAACACCCCCATCTGCTGGGCAAAGGGAGGAATTTGCAGTTCCTGTCTCTGCACTGCCGCACCACCACCACCACCACCATCACCCACCACCACCACCACCACCGCTGCTGCCTGACAGTGAGGACACACTAAACTCCCCTGAGACCCAGGCCCCTGAGACTTATTAACACAGCAGGAGCAGCACCTCATGATCATCGATGGTAGCGGTTTGCTTCATCTATGGGATGGGATTCATTGCGCCCATGACAGGCTAATTAGGGTGGCCCGTACCTCTGTCCCTGGCTGATCCACTGCCTAAGATGGAAGTCTTCCTGCACACATTCCTCTGAAAATCTTTGTTTTAAGGGTGATTAAAAAAGAATTTGAAAGCGAGAGCCGGAGGTTAAAAACATTCATCAGCTTGGCACAGAGTGCGGGCGCGCACGGGCGGGCGGCACTTTGGTTTTTTTTTTTTTTCGTTTCAGGACACACTGCCAGAGGCCATGCCATATTTTAAAACGCAGTAACAAGTACCGGCAGAGACCCAAGCCAACTGGAGCACGGCAAATATAACCGCGTGTGGGCTCTCCCTCACTCTGCGCTTCAGGATCCAGTTGGCCACGCCTGCCAACAGGTCCACACATGACCACATGCGGCACGCTCTCTCTCTCTCTCTCTCTCTCTCTCCCTCTTTCTCTCTTTCTGCCTCTTTCACTCTCTCTCTCGCTCTCTTCGCCTCTCCACGCTCCATCAAGCTTCACGTTGGGCTTGTCTGCATCCTCAAGGAAAGCAATCTGGGAAGTAAAGTGTGTGTGCTTGGTGGCACAAAAAGTGCTGAGTGCACAAAATGGCCATCATTGCCCACCGACAAACCACCACCCCCACAACCCCCACCCCACCCCACCCCCACTGCCACCAACCCCAATCAAAATGATTAGCAATAACTCACAGCTGATGTATGGGACAACTAACCATTTCCTCATTTCAGATAGGCCTTTTAGCTCCGCTCTGAGCAGATGGAGGGAGCAGAGGCGAGGCAGAGGGAGCAGACAGACATCGCACCAGCCAAGCCGGCTAGCTCACACTCACATTAATCCGTGCTGTATACATTATGGCGGTTTATGATGAGCTCATTAACGTTAGGGTGCTAGCCCACTGCACAAGGCACCTCCACTCGAGCTGGCACTCACCGCGTTGAAGTTGGGGAAGAGCCCGACGCTGTGCGGCGGCGCCGTCTCCATGGGGAACTGCAGGAAGGGCTTCATGTCCAGGTGGGGCTGGATCATAGTGGGGGTCCTCAGAAACGTGGGGACACCCCCCGTTCGGTTGATGCTTCCTGTGGGAACACACAGTCAGAAGGACAGAAGGCTTAGAACAACAGAAGCAACAAACTGTGAGAAAGAACAACGTGTGTTGACATTTGGCATAAGCGGCTGCTGGTACAACAAATGTTTCTTTTCAGCCACAAGTAGACAGTCAATGAGAGACTGCAGTTACACCATGCTGTGGTGTGTCCATTTGACATACAAACAAGCATTTTTGCATCGTTACAGACACGTGGTGTGATAGCATTAATTAAGTGGGAAAGTCAACAGACCAAAATAGCAGCCCTTCTGATGAAAACACCTTCTGTCAGCATTAATTCCCCCACACATTTTGTACAGAGGGTCTGGGCCAGACACTGTCAGAAACGATTTCTTCCTGGAGGTGTGGACTCTGCTGAAGATTAAGACAAGCCTCGGTCTTTACCCAATCGCTAACGTCTGGTCGTCACGTATACAATTAGCCTACTTACGCACTACAATTCAAATGTAGGCCAACGTCACAGCTAACGAAGACACCCTCTGTTCGCTGATTGGATCGGTGTTGCTGGGGCCGACTAAATGATCCTCAAGAGATTCCGGTCCAGACCCTCTGTACAAAATGAAATGAAGTGCGAGGGGCGGGTTTACCAGGCTAAGCTATCAGGGCCCTTGTTGTGAAATGCCCTAAAAAAAACATCATGCGCCTCTGTCATTCCTTCCTCACATTTATTCCTTCCCCTCTCTCTCTCTCTCTTTCTCTCTCTCTCCTCCTTCATTCCTCAGCCCCTGCCTCCAGCACAACCTTGTAAATGAGATTCTGAGGGCTGGGCCCTTCAGAATTCAGCTTTAGAGAGCAGTTACTTTAAGCCGCTTAATTTTCACAGCTGGATCACCCCCCTACCCAACACACACACACACACATGCACG